>CM053790.1:289425257-289690257 GCA_028749045.1 Cupressus sempervirens | reverse complement strand
TATGCCAATTCGATTAACCCAACATGACCCATGCATAAAATATGATCAATCAAAAAGGCTCACATCAAGTTTGTTTTATAATTATAATGAAGGTCTTATTATTAGTTAACAATTAGAATAAATTCTATATTGACAATAGCATTGTGAAGGAAGGTATATTTTCTTGTAATATAGTTATAATATGTAAAGGTAAGATATGAAAATCTTATAAATAGTATCCTTGGGCCCCTATTTTGTGAATTGTAAACTGAGTATATTTTATTAATAGAAAAGATCACTATTCATCAAAAATCTTATAAATAGTGATGTATGAATGTATAAAATAAATAGTATAATGATAGTCTAATAATGAGATGAATATCATAGATTAGACATGATTTCCAATGTTAATAAAGAAGATATTTGAATCTTATATATGAGTATACAATACTATTTGGTAACACATTAAAAGTTATTTTGTAAAATTAAGGATGGAACTATTAGTGAACTAGATAAAAATCCATTTATGAACTATTACATATTGGATAGGAAGTGTGCACAGGGGGAGGAGTAAATCAATCACATTGGGGCAAGAAAATTCCAATATGGATAAAGATCTGAGGGAGCCCCAAGCTAAGTGTGGCCAACCTCAAGAAGTAGTAAATCTACCATCCACATCAAAATTAAACATCTTCCTAGTAGGCAGGGAGTGTGCACAAGGGGAGGAGTAAATCGGTCAAGTTGGGGCAAGAGAATCCTAATATGGATAAAAATATGAGGGAGCCCCAAGCTGAGTGTGTCCAAACTCAAGTAGTAGTAAATCTAACATTCACTATGGAATTATACACCCTATTATAGTACGATCCAAAGAAAAGTTGTTAAAATATGCTTCTTCAAGAGCTTTCGATTTTGAGAAAAGAGAAAGGTGCACAACATCTACATAGCGTCTTCATGCATTAATATGTTTACTTCATGTCTTCTTCATGTCTTCATGTATTCATGTGTCTGCTTCATATCTTCATGTGTCTTCTTTGTGTCTTCATGCATACTTCGTGTCTACTTTGTGTTTTCATGCATTAATACATGTATTGCATAAATCATGTAGCTATTATTATATCCAAGTATAAGATTTATATGTTGAATGTCTGAAGAAATGTTATATATAATTAATCTTTTCTTGAGGACAAGCAAATCTGAGAGGGTAAGAGTATGATATCACCACTTTGAGATAAGGCTTTAATAGTAAATAACTATTGTATATAAAGTTTATAATAAATAATATTTACAAAAATAAATAATATAATAATATTAAGTTTAGATATAAATTATAATACAATTTATATGTGTCATAATATTTTCATATGACTATAGTCATATACATATTGAAATAATAATACTATAATATATATAGAAATATATTATTATGTTGTACTATACGATAACAAATAGTAATGAATGTATATATAGGCATTTAAGTTAGGAGTTATCATATTCTATTTAATATGAAATAGTTGAAGTGCTATTAATAATATACAAATTAATTAGTATTAATAATATTATATTAATAAATAATAACTTATATTAATATTAATAATATAATTAATTGAAAAGACATGTCTCTTCTCATCATAATATATATAAGTGAAGTATTAAACCTAGGAGGAGGAATATGAAATGGATTTTATGAAGTGTATATTATAAATAAAAGGAAAATGAGTAGTGTCCCAAAAGGGGACATTACATCATCATACACATACACAAATCTATTGTAATCTTTTGATTCCTTCTTGGTTTCCACAATGTTCTTATTTGCAAACTCATTAGTTCTTAATGTAGGAGAATCCTAGGTTGCCTTGTAATCCTTCTCATTTTTGTTCATTCTACTAGTTACTGTCAAGTGCTAGTTACTACCGAGTTCTAGTTATTGTCGAGTTCCAATTGTTGTTGAGTTATAGTTATTGTGGAGTTCTAGTTTTTGTTGAGAAGACTAGTGTTGGTTGATTGTTCCTTCATGTGTTGAGTGAACCTAATATTTGCTAATGCTTGGTTCTTTCTTTGATTGAGCTTGTCTTTGATTGGTTCTTAGTTTGAGCTGAATTATGTATTTAATTTTGATCGTGAATTTAATGTTAGGATCTTATCTTGGGATGTGTGTAAACTATTTTAAGGTCATCCTTTCTATCTAGAATTTTTTGCAGGTCATTTTGACAAGTATAAGTAGGGGTGTTTAGGTTTAGGTTAGGTATCACTTAGAGAGTTGGGAATAAATGTTTCTAGAAGAGAAAATTTGAAGCTAAATTGTGGATTTGAATTTGTATTTTGTATTTGGTTGTAACCTAGAAGGCCTCATAGCTATGTATGTATGCTGATAATTGGATGAATCAATAAAAGTGTTGTTATTTCTTCTCTCCTCGGTGTTGTTCTCTGTGATGTTTTCTTTCATTGTTTTTACTTAGCAAGGTATTTGGATAGTTGGGTGTGCCTCTGGCCCTAGCTTTTCAAACCCTCCTTCTATTAAGTGTTATTAGATCTTTAGGTTTTTCCTTGTGGAGATTGGATCTTGTAGAATCCTAGATTGAAATTTTTTATAGGGTGGCAGATCTATGGATTATACCTATAACTTGTAGAGGGTTACAATCTTGTAGGAACCTATTTTTAAAGATGGTTCAAGGTAGAGAAAATATTGATACTACTATTATGGACATGTTGAGATAAATTTTAGCTAGATTAGATGCTATGGAGATAGAGGAGTGCATCTTGATGATGTGAGTAGTGATGAAGCAATGGCACCAAACCCTAATCTAGAACCTAACAAAGATTAGGATGAGGAAATATTGTTGAGAGTGTTATCTAGGGACCATTCAACATCTATTGTGGAAGTTGTTCCTTATGATAGAAAATTGGACACCAAAGTTGTGTTGAATTGGGTCTTTACTATGGAGAGGTTCTTTGAGTTTGAAGGCACTCCTAATAGTAGGAATGTGAAGATTGCAGTCACTAGGTTGAAGGATCATGCCTCACTCTAGTGGGAGCATTTGAAAACTAGTAGATAAAGGAGATGAAAAGAGAAGATTAGGAGCTAGTTGAAAATGGTGAACAAAGTGAAGAAGAAGTTCCTTCCTATTGATTACCAAGTTAGCATATTGAGATCTGGACATGTGCATGATGAGATTGAGGAAGTTGCAAGATATCTAAATGGATTTATATCTAGAATTCAAGGTGGGATAAGTTTTGTGAAACTATAAGGTGTGGAAGAAGAATATGGTAATATGTCTTGAAGGTAGAGGATATCTTGACAATGAATCATGAACAAATACAAAGAGGTAGAGGTGGTATATTTTAAAGAGGTGGAGGTAGATCTTATGGAGAGAGTGGAAAATATGACAATTTTGTGTAAGATAATGACAAATATGAGTGGGAAAGTGATGACAAAGGAAATACTGAGTGGAAAGGTGGTAGTTCTTACTGAGGTGGTACTACTTCTTACCAAGGAAGAGATAATTATTATTCTAGAGGTGGTTTTTGTGGTAAATGTTTCAGATGTGGTAAAGAAGGGCATACATTCTTTGAGTGTGAATACTCTAGTGAGAATGATCAAGACAACATAAATGTTGTGATTCAAGGAGATCTTGAGGGTTCACCAAGTGTACCTAAGGTTGGAGAAAATATAATGGTGAGAAAAACTTTGTGCAATAAAATTTTTGATGAGGAACCTAACTTGAGGAGAAGTCTTTTCAAGAGAAAATATAGGATGGAAGGAATATGTTTCAAAGTAATTGTTGAGAGTGGTAGTTCACAAATTTTGGCATCAAATTTGAGACACCCTAAACCCTATCATGTGTCATGGATCAAGGATGAGCATAAATTGTTGGTAAGTGAGCAGTGTGTTGTGGAATTCAAGATTAGGAACTATTTTGATGAAGTTTTGTGTGATATTATGCTTATGGATTGTTTCCATATTGTGTTGGTTAGACCTTAGAAATATGATAGACATTTTGTGCATGATAGTAGATTAAATCAATATACTCTTTGGGTGAATGGAGAAACAAATAATTGTTAACTTTAGTTGAGTCTCATGATGAGATAAATTGGACTACTATGAGAATTTGCATGGTTAGTGGGAAGAAATTTGAAAAAGAGATGAAAAGGAACCAATTTAGATTGCTATAATTCCTTGAGGTTTGATTTATGCTATTAATGGTTGAGCAACAGAGTATAGTAATGGTCCAGTAACAAGTAGAGGTCAAGCAACAAAAGACAATAGAGGTTGAGTGACAACAAAAGATGATAGTGTTAGCCAAGTGCTAGGAAAAATAGAAAACTTGTTAAATGAGTACACATAGATTATTGCAGATGATATTCCTTATGGTTTACCACTAGTAAAAGGTGTATGTCATTGTATGAATCTAATTCCTAGAGCTAGTTTTCCAAATAAAGAAACATATAGATTGACACCTATAGAGAATGGAGAACTTAATAGACAAGTGCAAGAATTGCTATAGAAAGATTTGACCAAAGAAATTTTGAGTCCATGTGTTGTACATTTTGTATTAACACCTAAGAAGAGTAGAGAATGGAGAACGTGAATTGATTCTAGAGCTATTAACAAGAACATAGTGAAATAGAGGTTTCCTATGTCAAGGATGGATAATATAATGAATTGTTTGAGTGGAGCAAAGTATTTTACCAAGATTAATTTGAAGAGTGGCTATCATCATAGCATAATCAGAGAAGGTGGTAAATGGAAGACTACTTTTAAGATAAAACATGGTTTGTATGAATGGTAAGTTATGTCTTTTGGTTTGACTAATGCACCTAGTACTTTCATGAGGTTGATGAATGAAGTTCTCGAGAGATTTTTGGGTAAGTTTGTGATTGCTTATTTAGATGATATTATGAGATTTAGTAAGACTAAGAGAGAACTTCTTGACCATGTTAAACAAGTATGTTGGAGATTGGAAGAGGAGAAGTTGTTGATTAATTTGAAAAAGTGTTCCTTTTATGCAAGAAGAGATTGCATATTTGGGATTTTTGATTTCATCTAATGCTTTGAGAATTGACCCTAACAAGGTTAAAGAAATTTTGGAATGGCATACACAAAATAATGTGGGTGAGATAAGATCATTTCATGGTTTTTCTAGTTTCTACAAACATTTTATAAAGAATTTTAGTTATGTTTGTAATCATATGACATAGATAATTAGAGGAGATAAAAAAGGATTTTAAGTGGACACATGGGGCTAATAAGAACTTTGAAACTTTCAAACAAAAGTTTTTTGAGTTACCTATATTAGCTTTATCTAATTTCAATAGGGTATTTCAAGTTGAATGTGATGCAAGTGGTAGTGTAATAGGAGCTATGTTGAGTCAAGAAGGTAAACCTGTTTCTTTCTTTAGTGAAAAGTTGAATGGTGCTAAAAGGAAGTATTCAATGTATGATCAAGATTTTTATGTTATTGTTCAAACTTTGAAGAAGTGGACACATTATTTGATTCCTAATGAGTTCGTTTTGTATAGTGATCATAAAGATTTACAATATTTGAGAAGTCAACATAAATTGAATTAGACACATATGAAGTGGGTTGAGTATTTGTAGAGTTTCACATTTGTAAGAAATCATAAGAGTTGAGTTACTAATTGATTTGTTGATGCATTGAGTAGAAGACATTCTTTGTTGACCAAGATGAAGGCTGAGGTTCTTGGTTTGACGAAATGAAGTGATTGTATGATATTGATCTTGATTTTTCTGAGGTGTGGAGAGAGTTCAGAGCACTAAATCTATCAATTCAACTAAATATTTTTGATGAGTATTTCATTCAAGGATTTATGTTGTTCAAAGGAATTCAATTGTATATATCAAGAAGTTCTAGTAAGTTAATTTGATTAAAAAAAAATTTCTGGTGGTTTGGCTAGACATTTTGGGATTGATAGGATATTGATTTTTCTTATGGATAAGTATTATTGGCCACAAATCTATAAGGATGTTCAAAATTTGTTAAGGACTTGTGGAATTTTTCAAGTTGGAAAAGGACTAGTAAGTTAGAATATGAGGTGGTATACACCTATTTTTATTCCTAAGGAATCTTGGAGTGACATCGATATGGATTTTTTTTATTTGGTCACCTAAGACATCAAGAGGGCGTGATTCCATATTTGTTGTTGTGGATAGATTTTCTAAAATGTCACATTCATACCATGTAAGAAGACATCAAATATTGTGTATGCTGCTAAGATTTTCTTTATAAAAATTGTTAGATTGCATGGATTACAAAAAAGTATTATTTCTAATAGAAATAGTAAGTTTGCTAGTTATTTTTGGAGGACTTTGTGGAAAAGGATGGATACTGAGTTGAATTTTAGTTCTACATTCCATCCATAGATAGATGGATAGATAGAAGTTGTTAATAGAACCTTGGGTAATGTATTGCAATGTTTCGTTGGAGGTAAGCCAAGCAATTGGGATATGGTATTGGCACAAGCTGTGTTTTGTATATAATAATTCTATGAATAGGAGTACATGAAAACATCTTTTGAGATAGTTACTAAAATATAGCCTAGAGGTATATCAGATTTGAGGGATGTATCTAATGAAGAGAAGAGAGGTGTTGAAAGGGAAGTATTTTCTAATTTATCAAGTCTTTACATGAGGACTTGAAGTTAAAGTTGGAAAAAAGTAATCAAAAGTATAAGGAGAATGTTGATAAGTCTAGGAGAGATCATGTTTTTAAAGTTGGTGACGAGGTGATGGCTCATTTGAAAAGGAATATTTCCTATTGGAAAATATAGTAAGCTGAAAATGAAGAAGTTTGGACCTTGTAATATTTTGACGAAGTTTGACAGTTGTAATGCATATAAAATTGAGTTACTTGATGACATGGATATATCTCCTATATTCAATGTTTCTGATTTATATAAGTATCATGAGGTAGATGATGAAATTATTGTACCAGATGTTATCCTAAGAAGCAAATTTAAGAGGTTGAATAGAGATATTGGATCAAAGAGTTGGTAAGAGGACAAGAGGAAAATATTACTATGAATATTTGGCAATGTGGAAGAATAGAATAGTTGAAGAGGATACATGGATTTCTCAATCTGAGTTAGATTCAACTCAGGTTGTGGCATCTCAATGATTTAGGAGAATCATTTCTTTTAACTGTAGTTATCTGATGTAGAAGTATCCTAGGGTGCATTGTAATCCTACTAATTTTTGTCCATTTTTCAATTGCTACCAAGTTGTCTAGTATTGGTTGAGTGTTCCTTCATGTGTTGAGTGAACATGATATTTGTTGATGCTTGGTTACTTCTTTGACCAATTTTGTCTGTGATTGGTTCTTAGTTTGAGCCAACTTGTGTATTTAATTTGGACCATGAATGTAACATTAGGATCTTGTCTTGGGATGTGTATAGACCATTTTAAAAGTCATTCTTTCTATTTTATAATGATCTAGAATCTTCTATAAGTTATTTTGGCAAGTATAAATAGGGGTGTTTAGGTTTAGGTTTAGGTTAGGTATCACTTAGAGATTTGAGAGTAAATATTTCAAGGAGAAAAAATTTGAAGCTAGTTCATAGATTTGAAGTTGTATTTTGTATTTTTTTGTAATCCAAGAGGCCTTATAGCTAGGCATGCATGCTGAAAATTCAATGAATCAATAAAATTGTTGTTGTTCTCTGTGTTGTTTGTTTCCATTGTGTTTACTCAGCAAGGTGTTTGGATAGTTAGGTGTGCTTCTAGCCTTAGCTTTTAAAACCCTCATTGCATCATTCTCATAGTTGTACTTTCAATCATTGTGTTACTATATTTGTTCAAATATTTTTAATACTTTACTCTTAGATGAATAGCCAAGGAATTTGCCTTTATCTCCTTTTGAATCAAATTTACCATTCCTTGCATCCTTATGAATATAACACCTACTTAATTATTTTCTAAAATAACTTACATTAGCTGTATGACCTTACTAGAGCTCATAGGGTGTCTTATTTGGTCCTTTCTTCAACTAAACTTGGCAGAGAGTATAGACTACATTGTTTATAGCTTCTTTCCAGAACATTTGTGCACTATTGTTTTCAATTAGCAATGTCCTTGAACAATCCACAATACATATACTTCTTCTCTCAACAATTCTATTTTTTTGTAGTGTCCTCGATACAAATAAATATCTTTTAATACCATTCTTAGGACAAAATTTAGTGAGTTCAATAGACATAAATTCCCCACCTATAGCAGATCTTAGACATTTCAATTGTATACTAGTTTCTTTCTCAACTCTAGCCTTATACCATTTGAAAATATAAAAAATATGTGATTTTACCTTCATGAACATGACAATCGTCATCCTAGTGTAATAATCAATAAATAATATGAAGCATCTATCACTGTAGTAACTTTTCACTCTCATAGGTCCACATAAATCAATATGTAATATTTCCAAAATATCATTGGAAGTGTGTGACTTGCTTGAGAAACTTGACTTTTTCATCTTATTGAGTTGACATTATTTACACATAGAATTCTCAAGATTATTTAGATTTGTTAAGCCTCTAACTCTTTTCTTTCTACTAACCTTTACCACTCTCAAAATTTACATCAGACAACTTCTTAGGCCAACCATACTATACCATCTTAAAATGGACACACTTCATTTTGAGAACTTTTAGCCCTCCATAGCATGATTTTGGTCTCTTCTTCTCCTCTCCTCTTCCATTTAATGCTTCTCATTGTGTCTTTATTTATCACATGGTCTTCTAGGTGTAATTTTGGCACCCTTTTGACCATATGGCATGTTTAGTTCAATATCTTCAAGTTTTACCTGCGCTAGCTCCTAGCACGTTTTGTGGTATCTGGGACTGGACCTCTAGGACTATGTTGACCTAGTCTAGAGTAGGTTGACCCAAGTTTACCTAGTCCTCTTAGGTTGACCTAGACCCTTACTAGGTTGACCTAGGTTGACTTAGTCCCCTACAATTCCAAATCTTGGGGCTCGAAAGACCTTGGGGATTTAGCTAGTTTGTGACCATTACCTAGTCAAACTGAGTTGTTTTCCTACCCAAAAACTAGTATAAATGAAGTCTTGGTGATTTAAATTTCATATCTCATGTTCTTAAGTGATCTCATTCTCAAGTTATCTCATCTCCATAAAAATATGTTCAAGGTATTCTTCTTCAAGCAAACATCTCCAAGCATTCATGTCTAAGCATCTCCTTCTTACATCAAGCTTATTCCTTCAAGGAGGTAGTGTATTTTGGCTATAAGCTGAAGATCTATCATTCCAATCTATTGAAATTATTCTATTATTTATCTATGGCATGCCTCATGCATTTCCAAACTTGGGATTTTAGCTTCTTTGATTTCCTTATGGTTTCCTTAAGTCAAGGCTATTACACTCACAAACTTGATCACATTTCAAAGGTGATTGCATCTTTAGAGGAAATTGTATATTTAATTTGATATTATTTAGAACTACTTCATGCAAGAATTTCATTAATATTTACATTTTTTAATTATAGTTAATTCCTTAACCTAGGGCTTGACCAAGGAAATCCCTCATCAAACCCCAACCCCAAACCTTTCGTATTTGTCTTGATTTGAAAGTTGGGAGTGAAAAGGATTATAGATCTAGAACCTACTATTCATGATCTTTCTAGAGTTGTCACTTGTAGATCATCAGACTACATTGACCTAGTTGTAAGACATCTTTTTAATTTTACCTAATCAATTTGTTTTAGATTCCAGGGAGATTTTTAGATTTCTTTCCTTTCATCATTTCATTCCAAGATCCATGGGAGGATATTCAGATATAATTTAGATCTATGAGTTTTGGAGAGAAAATACATCTTTCTCTACACATTTCAAGGTGAGTCTTTTATATTTTATTTACTTTCATATCTTTACCCTAGATTTACATTTAAATTGGGCTAATTTTCTTTATATAGCATCTTGATTTCCATTATTTATGCAATTAGTTCAATTCCACATTTACATTATCCTATGAAGGGCCAAAGAAAGTACATTTCCTTGCATTGCATTCCTCTTTATAATTCAAATTTAGTATTAGCTCCCTTCTTCCTTTGGGTCTTAGATAATCTAATTTGGATCATAAGTGGAATCACATTTGGATATTCTCTTCTTTTGCTTGCATACATATTTGAATGCCTTAGTGACCCTATAAAGTGGATACCTACATCTTATTTAAAGTGCTTCCATTTTACCACTAATTTTTTTGGTGATCCTGACTTCTTTACCCCTTATTTTGCATCTTTAGTGTTAGATCTCCCTTATTTGTATTCAGTGTTTACCTTCTTTTGGTAAACTTGACATCTTTTCCCCATTCTTGTGGATTTTTGATTTAGATCTTTTTGATCTCCCTCGTTTCCTTCTTTACATTAGATGTTTTATGGGCATATCTAGATATGCTTTATATGTTATTGTTTGCATTGGATGTATTTAGATCTCCTTTTGCATTTTTTCCATAAAAACAATAGTACATTTAGTTCATTTTTAGATTACATTTTCTTCTAATGGGAATTCTATCTTTCTTTTCAAACATCATTCATGATATTGAAGACATTGTAAGAAATAATAGTCCATGAAGATAACTAAGAGGCGGGGAAGGTGTGAATAAGTTATTGAATCAAAATATTTATCAACCTTTATTAATCTTAACCATCCAATCAAAGTAAACAAAAATTATAACAAGATGCACACACACAATTACACTAGATTCGTTAAATAGGAAAACCCTTAATCAGAGGAAAAACCTTAGCGGGAACGATGCCCACAAAGATATACAAATATATATTCCTTGTTAGAGGATGAACCTAGTTAGGAGTCTATAAACACATTCAATACATGTAAGAGTCCCTATTAGGAGACTTTGAATCCTTGTTAGGAGATTCCAACCCTGTTAGGAGTTGTAGAAGGTTGAAAGACCCACTATCCAAATATCTTTTAGGGAAAGAGCATTGAACTTCATTGTCCAACTGATCTCTCAACTATTCCTTGTAGAATACTTGTTTGTATTGTGCTTTAACCTCTTTCCTCTATCTTTTCAACCATACCAATAACTATCAGACCTTCTAGACTAGGTCTGAAACCTCGAATCCAAATATCAAACCTTAGATCTCAAAATAAAACATCACCAATGAAGTTCTCTCCATGCTATGCTCTGCTTATCCTTACATATCAACTTGTTTCTCTTCTATTCTACTCTTCATGCTTCTTGCAATCATTCATGCATTCATATATAACAAAGGAAAATGTCCTTCCTTTATACAAAACCCATAAAACAACTCCTTGAGTCAGCTATTACACCTTCTCAATTAATTATTATAGGACCTCATTAAGAACACATTATACTTAGTGATAACTTTAATTTGTCACCTTGTAACTTGAATAACTTTCTATATGTGTAATATTATGATGATCAATATTAGCCATGTAATCTCCAACATGTCTTCTACACACCTTTAACCTTGCTTGTTAGGATAGAAGATATGCTAAGAGATTTAACAAGTTTACTAGAACATGCTTCTATAAACTCTATCTCAGAATAGTCTTCACCAAAATATTCATCACTTCTTTTGGACTTAATATCTTATGCTTTTGAGGTTAGATACATATACTAGAAACATAGTAGTATCTCCATTTAACCTCACTTAGTGAAAATGCTCAATGATTTGTCTATACCAACTTGATCTTTACCATTGTTCTTCAATCAAATACCATGAAAAACTGCTATGTTGACATCAATCACAAACATACTCATGAATGTAACATATCATCATGATAATGATCTAACCATGTTTCTATGATACTTCTGCAATAGAATTATCATTAACATCCATACTTCTTACAACCTCCCCCTTTGGAATTGATGGTAACATAGATGAAAAAAATCTAGTTCCAAGAATGCCAACATGTTAAATATTGCTATCCTTTCTTTTCAAATCCTCTTCATCAATCATTTTCCATCATTGATATACCTCAATGTACTCTATATAAAACTATTTTTCATGGTGTAATCTCTCCCCCATTGACATCAATGTTAGAGGTTTCAGCAACCATCTATCTCTAACTTGCTCAAGTGTCCAAAGACACTGTTCAAAACAACATCTATCAAGAATCCTAGACGACTCTATCCATCATAGATACTCCCCCATACAACAAGCATCAAAATTCACTCTAAAAAAACTATAGTGCTTTGTATCACTAGACTAATGCACTCTTGCATCATCTACTCTGATGTAGGTAGGTGCATAACCCCTAGCATGCCTCACAAATACTCAAAAGTCTCTTTGGGAAGAGGATTGGTGAAAATATTTGCAATCTACTCTTTGGTGCTTACATACTCAAATTTGATTTCCTTTTCTGCAACTTTCTCTCTCAACATGTGGTATTTGATAGAAATGTGTTTATTCTTAGAATGCAACATTGGATTCTTAAACATATTTATTGTGCTTGTCTTATCATAATGTATGACAATAGGCTCACTAAATTCTATCCTTATATCCTTCAGCATCTACTTCATCCAAACAACTTGATTACAATTGTTTACTACTACAACATATTTTGCCTCTATTATACTCTGTGAGGTATAATCATGCTTCTTGATTAACAAAGAAACCAATCTTCCTCCAAGAAAGAAAGCTCCACCCCTAGTGATCTTTTTATCATCCATACTACCTACCCAGTCAACATCAGTATAAGAATATAAAGTGAAATCATTAGATCTATCATACCACAATCCGAACTCTAGTGTTCTCTTCAGATATCTAAATATCCTTTTAACTATTGCATAATGTTCTTCTTTGGGATCATCTTGAAATCTTGCAACAATTCCAATTGTATTTTCTATATCTAGCCTTGTATGAGTCAGATATTATAATTCTCCAATCATAGATCTATACTTCTTCTGCTCAATAGTAGGTGTCTCATCCTTTGTAGATAACTTATGTCAAGTTATCATAGGTGTTCCAACGAGTTTATATGTTTCCAAACCAAATATTTTCAATAGATTTTCCAAATACTTAGTCTAAGAAATAAATAATTCCTTCTTTATTTTGTACAATATGTAATCCTAAGAAGTATTTCACCTCTCCTATCATACTCATGTCTAATTCCTTCATTTCTTTTGCAAATTTTTCACTTTCATCATCATCTCTGCAACATATGATATCATCAAAAAATATTACCAAAATTATCAATCCATCATCTATTTCTTTCAAGTATAGATTATTGTCTACCATACCTTTGCTAAATCCAAGTTTTGTCAAATGTTTGTCGAACCTTGCATACCAAGTTCTGGGTTGTTGTTTTAAGCCATACAATAGTTTCTTCAATTTTCATACCATGTCCTTGTCATTTGTTAAAGGAAAACCTTCAAGATATTCTATGTATACCTCTTCTTCAAGTTCTCCATTCAAAAATGTTTACTTCACATCCATCTAATACACTTTAAATTTCTTATGTGCTTAGAGAAGCTAAGAATAACCTTACTACTTTAATTCTTTCCATGGGAGCATAAGTTTCATCATAGTCTATTCCTTCTTGCTATGGGTAAACTTTACATACCAATATTTCTTTATTCATTACAACTTCACCTGGTTCATTCATCTTGTTCCTAAATACCCATTTTGTTCCTATCACATTCTTGTCTGTTGGTCTAGGGACCAATTCCCATGCCTCATTCTTCCAATTATTCTTTCATAGCTTGCTTCCATTAGGCATATTTACATGCCTCATCTATATTCTTTGGTTCTACTTGAGATATCAGACATAGTTCTTCATTGATTCTTTTTCTTGTCATCACACCTTTATCTCTACTGTCGATGATATGATCTAGTGGATGATTATTTTTCATATTATTACTAGAGGTAGGATTTGTTATCTCAACTCTTAGCTCTATTCTAGGTTCTGAGATTTGTTCCTTCCTTAGCTCCCTTTCATTTTGTAAATCATTGTAAGTCTCAAAGAATACTTCATCTTTCCTTGGTTTAGTAACAACATTCTCATCATTAGAATTGTAGTCAACTATTCTTTCTTGTATCCTAAATTTCTCATCAAATCTTACATTTACACATTCAAAAATAGTCTTAGTTCTCAAATTATAACATCTATAAGCTATTATTTTCAATGAATAAACAAGAAACATACCTTCATGACTTATAGAATCAAATTTACCAACATCACCATCTCTTTTGATATAACATTTTTTGCCAAAAATTCTAAAATACTTAACTCTAGGTGAGTGACCAAACCATAGTTCATAAGGAATCTTGTTTGTGTCTTTCCTAACTTGCACTCTATTTATAGTGTAGACTATTGTATTCATAGATTCTCTCCAAAACATCTTGGATACATCATTTTCAACTAACATAGCTCTTGTTTCTTCTTTCTGCAATACCATTTGTTCCAGGGTTCTAGGAGCTAAAAATTGTCTTTTGATTCCACTAGCTTCACAAAAGATATTAAACTCATTTGAAGTAAACTCTCCTCCTCTATCTAATCTTAAAAATTTAATATTCATACTTGATTCATTCTTAACTCTATTCTTGCATATCTTGAACTTGTCAAATGCCTCAAATTGTTCTTTAAGAAATGCAACCAACATCATTATAGAAAAGTCAATAACAATAATCATGAATTACCTTTCACCATATAATTCTTTAGTCTTCATAGGACCATTAAGATATCTGTGTACAATCTCCAACTTTGTTGTAGTAGTAAAATACTTGCTAGGAAAAGAAGTTCTAGTATGCTTTGCCAATACACACTCCTTGTAAATTGTATTAGTAGAATTTACAATCTGATGTAGGAGTATCCTAGGTGTGAGAGTAGTCTTGCATCACCCAAAAATATTTTCTTTTCAGTCTTTTCTATTTTAATAAGGACTAGTAGACAAGGTGTTTACTATTTATGGGTACTTGCTATTTTTATTAGGTTTTTCATATGAGCTTAGAATGTTCCCATTTTCTACATGAAGGATCACTTTGGAATTATATGTCTACCAAAAAAATTTCATTTCTCTAGCATAAGTATCGAAGAAGTTATTGCAAAAAAATCTTCTGGCTCACTATTGGAGGCCTTAGAGTGCATGGATGAGGTCCAAAAACTTGAAAAAGGGTGCTTGCATGGTTCCAATTCTATAGATTAGGAGCTACCATTTCCAAAAAGTGGTTATAATAGCCAATTAGAGTAATTTTCATGAGCTATAGCCTTTCAAAGTTGGGCTACCCAAAACACCTAAAATAATTGTAAAAGGTTATTTGGCCAACTCTATATGTATTGTTAGGGTCTATTGGCCCTATGTATTAAGTTTCAATGTCTAAAACCTTCTTGGGTGGCATAAAATTGCCTATTTAAGAAATGCCTAAACATTGTCTAGGACAACTCTAGGTGGTAGTTCACAACTTAGTCTTGTAGATTACTATAGTGAAGGCACCCATGTGGGTTAGCATATTGTACTTATGAATTCTATAATTTTGTATTTGAGGCACAAATAAGAAGTCCATATTTTTTTCTTTCATTTTTTGTTGTCTCTTTGTTTCTATTATGTGTTATGCTATTAAGGGGAGCACCCTTCATCAAGTGGTATCAGAGCTAGAGTTCTTGAGTGTGTGAATAGATCACTGACTATGAGGTAATTTGCACTAGAACAATGGTTTGGGTTGAGAGCATAGATAGATCATCAATTGAGAGGTAGTTTGCACTAGGGTTTCAATGGAAGTGTAAAAATGCCTCCACAAAGAGAGTGTGGTGGAAGAGTTTTAGGTGTTACACCTGAGGGTTTTAGAGCCCTCTAAAGACAAATGCAAGGATTGGAAGAAAAAATAAGAAAAGGAATAAATCTTCCTATACGAGACAAAAGTGAGGATGAGGATGAAGTAGAAGAAAATGCCAAAGCAGAGGCAAATTAAACCCAGAGGAAGAGAGATTTTTTAGGGTCATCTCCAAGATTGGAAAAAGACCTAAGTTTGAGATTCACACATTTTCAAAAACTCTTAACCTAGAGGAACTAATCGATTAGATCAATGAATTGGAGGAGTAATTTGAGTATGAAGATATGGAGGATCCTGGTAGGGTCAAGTTTGCAAAGGAAAAACTAAAGGGACATGGGAAGATCTAGTGGTAGGAGGTTCAGTTGGAGTAAATAGAAAGGGAACAAACAAAATCACTAGATGGAAATTGATGATAGCTAAACTAAATTGAAAACTCATTACTATGGATTATGAGTTGATCTATTGAAGAATATGCAAGGGTAGAAGCAAGTGGAAAAATATGTTCAAGAGTATACCAAGGAGTTCTACTAAGTTCTCATTAGAACTAGCCATGCAAAAGCTAATAAGGAGAAAGTGGTCCATTATCTTAATGGGTTAAGGAAAAGTATTCAAGATGAATTAAGTCTAGTTTGAATGAATAGTATTAAGGAGTGCCAATTTTTCCTAAGAGTTAAGAATAAATTGAGCAAGAAGTTTGACAACAAGAATAGTGGAAGAGGTCATCTTGAAGATGTGGCAGATGACCTTATAGTGGCCGTAATGATGACCAAAAGAACAAGGATGAGGTTGGAAGTAGTAGTCAAAAATAGAGGGTAAATAATTCCAATCATTTTCATGATCACAACAATAGAAATTAGAGAGGAAGAGCTAGAGGACAAGGATTTGGAAGAGTAGGCTTCCATGGGAAATGTTTTCACTATGGAGAAGAATGGCATAGATGATTTGAATTTTCATACGACCAAGGAAGGATAGATCAAAGAACAGATGGCTAGGTGAGAATTGCACATGTTGATGAAGATGTTAGATCCTCACATTCTAAAGATGTTGAAAGATGAGAAGTCCTAGTTAATAGAAGAGTCTTGTTGACTGGTGAGAATGAACTTGATCAAAGAAGGGGCTTTTTTCACACAAGGTGTAGATGTGAAGATAAATGTTGTGATGTGATCATTGATGGTGGAAGTACTAAAAATTTGGTGTTAGAAATGATGGTCATAAAGTTGAAGTTGAAGTTGAATAGACGAAAACACCTGCATCCATACCATATTGCTTGGGTGGCCGTAATGATGACCAAAAGAACAAGGATGAGGGTGGAAGTAGTAGTCAAAACTAGAGGGTAAATAATTACAATCATTTTCATGATCACAACAATAGAGATCAGAGAGGAAGAGGTAGAGGACAAGGATCTAGAAGAGTAGGCTTCCATGGGAAATGTTTTCACTATTGAGAAGAAGGGCATAGAGCATTTGAATTTTCCCACCACCGAGGAAGGATAGATCAAAGAACAAATGGCTAGGTGAGAATTGCACATGTTGATGAAGATGCCAGATCCTCACATTCTAAAGATGTTGAAAGATGAGAAGTCCTAGTTAACAGAAGAGTCCTCTTGAGTGGTGAGAATGAACTTGATCAAAGAAGGAGCTTGTTTCACACAAGGTGCAGATGTGAAGATAAATGTTGTGATGTGATCATTGATGGTGGAAGTACTAAAAATTTGGTGTAAAAAATGATGGTCATAAAGTTGAAGTTGAAGTTGAATAGATAGAAATACCTGCATCCATACCATATTGCTTGGGTGGCTATAATGATGACCAAAAGAACAAGGATGAGGTTGGAAGTTGTAGTCAAAACCAGAGGGTAAATAATTCCAATTATTTCCATGATCACAACAATAGAGATCAGAGAGGAAGAGGTAGAGGACAAGGATCTAGAAGAGTAGGGTTCCATGGGAAATGTTTTCACTATGGAGAAGAAGGGCATAGAGCATTTGAATTTTCCCAGTACCAAGGAAGGATAGATCAAAGAATAGATAGCTAGGTGAGAATTGCACATGTTGATGAAGATGCTAGATCCTCACATTATAAAGATGTTGAAAGATGGGAAGTCCTAGTTAATAGAAGTCTTGTTGAGTGGTGAGAATGAACTTGATCAAAGAAGGAGTTTGTTTCACACAAGGTGTAGATGTGAAGATAAATGTTGTGATGTGATCATTTGGTGGAAGTACTAAAAATTTGGTGTCAGAAATGATGGTCATAAAGTTGAAGTTGAAATTGAATAGACAGAAACACCTGCATCCATACCATATGGCTTGGGTGCAAGATGACCACAAGTTCATGGTCAATGGGTAGTACTTAGTAAAGTTCAAGATTAGAAGCTACTAGGATGAGATACTATGTGATATCATACCTATAAACATATGTCATATGTTTTTGGGTAGGCATTGGTAGTTTGAAAAGCATGCTATAAACAATGGGTGAGAAAATACCTACACTCTGATCAAGGATGGAGTGAAGCATAAGTTGAAATCGTTGAAGGAGAAAGAAGAAAAGGTATGTAGTGCTGGCAGAATATGTTTTTTTAATGGAAAAGAGTTTCTCAAAGGTATTAGATGTGAGCATATGTATTTTTTGATAATTCCAAAATATAGTAAAGGAGAAGTAGAGGAGGTACCTATAGAAGTTGCAGATATGTTGGGACAATTTTTTGATATTGTATTAGATAATGTACCTGATGGATTTCCCCCAATGAGGAAGATTAGTCACCAAATGGATTTAGTCCGAGGAGCCAATTTGTCAAACAAGGAAGCACACATAATGACACCAACAGAAAGTGAAGAGTTGATAAGAGAAGTTCATGAGTTGTTGCAAAAGGGGTTGATTTGAGAGAGTTTGAGTCCATGTGTTGTACCAATAATATTAGCACCAAAGAAGAATGGATAATGGAGGATGTGCACAGATTCTCATGATATAAATTTCTAGAACCTTCCCATGTAGTATAAAATTTCCTATTTAAGAAAGACCCAAACATTGTCTAGGATAGCTCTAGGTGGTAGTTTGCAGCTTAGTCTTGTAGGCATATTATTGTAATGAAGGTGCCCATGTAGCACAAATAAGAAGTCCATATTTTTTTCTTGCATTTTTTTTTCTATCTTTGTTTATGTTATGTGTTATGGTATTAAAAGGAACACCCTTCATCACAAACACTCTCTACCTTTTCCAAATCTACCACTTGTAAGGAAACTCAAGTGCGGAAATAGATTCCTACACTAATCTCATAAGAAAAGTATGATGCAAATCCAATTAAAAGCTTCTACACTTATAGATTCAATATCATGTAAACAACAATACTTCAGCCAAGCAAGCATAAAGAAAATAGACAGAGAAAGAAACACATAACACAATGATTTTTCGATGGGGAAAAACCTTTTGGTAAAACAACCCCACCCCTTCAGAACCTGCACAATGTATTATCTTCAACACAAGGTTACAATACACTTGCAATACAAGTTCAACATCGACAACAGAAGACTCAAGTAGCTACTCACGGTACCAACAATACACTCTCTCACATCACTTCTCTTTGTAACCCTAAAAAATGCGTATAACATGCGCTTCTCTTTAGGACTTCACTTTAGTTGCCACATGTCTTTACCTGTCATTGAATCTTCATAACATAGCTCTTACGTGTCATAGGAATCCATCATAGCCATTTTAGCCATGATCTCCTTACACACAATTCAAGATGTCGACACATCAACATTATTTGCAACAAAAACATTTTACAAAATAAATAATAAGAATAGGAATTATACAAGGTTGAGACACCTTATTCCGAACATTGTCCCACTTGTCGAACACCTTGTAAGGGCAACATGAACATAATAGGAACTAACCGCTATAGGCCAAAAGGCCCATAGACTCCGAACACCATCTAAACTTCTCAGTGCCCACTAGTCGTTAATGCATCGACAAAATTCTTCACAATATCTACCTTCTCCAAATTTACCTTTCCATCTTCCACCATATCTCTCACAAAGTGAAACTGCACATCAATGTGCTTCATTCTGGCATGGAAAGTTGGGTTCTTCACAAGGAAAATAGCACTCTGATTATCACACCAAATAGTAATCTGTTCTGCATCAACACCAACATCAAAACACAATCTCTTAAGCCAAATGGCTTCCTTACAAGCATGAGTAGCAGCCATGTACTCAGCTTCTGTAGTGGACAAAGTAAGCATAGGTTGTCGCTTGCTCATCCAACTAATGGCAACACCAAACATAGTGAACACATAACCACTGGTGGATCTCCTATGGTCAAGACCACCTACCCAATCTGAATCCACAAAACCATGAATACAAACTGAATGCGAAGATCCAGAAGAGTTACCACAATAACATATGGAGTAATTTGATGTACCCCTCATATATTTGAATACTCTCTTAACTGCATCCCAATGTACCCATCCAAGGTTAGCCATAAAGTGACTCAAGACTCCCACTACTTGGGCAATGTTTGGTCTAGTATAGACCATAACATACATAAGACTGCCAACTGCACTAGCATAAGGTACTCTACTCATGTCCTCCACCTCACTAGGAGATTTTGGACAATCATCTACAGATAACTTTGTTCCCACAGGAATAGGAACACATAGTGGTCTACAATTTGCCATGCTAAACTTGTCCAACACAGACTTCACATAGTTACTTTGACTCAACCAAAGTTTTCTGTTAGACCTGTCTCTACTGATTTCCATACCCAAGACGTACTTAGCTGCCCAAAGATCTTTCATCTCAAACTGTCCTGACAACTAAGATTTAAAATCTAAAATCATACCCTTACGCTTCCCAAATAGCAACATATCATCAACATATAATGCGACAATAAGAAGGCTATCATTTTCAACTCTGAAATAGACACAATGATCTGATTTCAATCTTACAAATCCAATTGACAACGCAAAGACATCAAACTTAAGGTACCACATCCTAGGAGATTGCTTCAAACCATATAGAGATTTCTTTAATCTGTAAACTAAGGATTCTTTACCTTTAACAATGTAGTGCTCAGGTTGTGACATATAAATCTCTTCCTCCAAATCACCATGAAGGAAAGTTGTCTTCACATCCATCTGTTCTATCTCTAAATCATATGATGTAGCAAGAGATAACAAAAATCTAATGGATGTCAACTTTGCAACAAGAGAGAATATTTCACCATAATCTATTCCCTCTACCTATGAATACCCCTTTGCAACCAATCTAGCTTTGTACCTTTCAACACTGCCATCTACATAGAATTTCTTCTTGAATGCCCATTTACAACCAATAGATTTTCTCCCTTTAGGAAAAGCTACAAGGTCCCATGTTTTGTTTTTATCTAATGAAGCCATCTCATCATCCATAGCCTCAATCTAGGAACCTGCATCTTCCATGCCCAAAGCCTCTTTCACAGATCTTAGCTCATCAGTGTTAGTAATCAAAGCAAAAGCACAACTGGAATCTAACATAGAATAACCAAACCTTTCTGGTTGCTTTTGTTCTCTCGTGGATCTCCTCAAGGGCTGAGGTTGAGGTTGTTCTTACTCTTCTTGTAAACTATCAGAGCTGCTAGAGCTCTCCTCATCATTAGAGCCAACATGGTCTCTCTATTCAGTCTTCTCAGGGGTAGGAGGCAACTGAACAACATCTTTTTCCTTTTCTTTTTCATCTAGTTGTAGCACAATAGGAGAAGATGTTAGTTCTCTAAAAATAAGATTTCTGCTATACAACACCTTACTAGTCATAGGATCCCAAAGCTTGTATCCTTTCACACCAGCACTGTATCTGATGAAAATACATTTAATAGCTTCATTTTCCAACTTAGATCTTTTCTCCTTTGGAACATGTGCATAAGCTTCACAACCAAAAACATGAAGATGTCTAATTGAAGGCTTCTTACTAGACCACACCTCCATGGGTGTCTTACCAACAAGGGGTGATGTAGGAGATCTGTTAACTAGATAACAAGCAGTGGCCACAACTTCAGCCCAAAACCTTTATTCTAAACCAACTCCACTAAGCATACTCCTAGCCTTCTCCATCAGTGTCCTATTCATTCTCTCTGCAACTCCATTTTGCTTCAGGTTATAAGGAGTTGTCTTATGCCTCTCGATACCTTGTTCTTTACAGAACTATTCAAACTTTGCTAAGTAAAACTCACCACCATTGTCAGTTCTCACACACTTAATCTTCTTACTAGTCTAATTCTCTACAAGGGCTTTAAATTCCTTGAATTGACTAAAGACTCGTGTCTTACTTTTAAGGAAATAAATCCATGTCCTACTGTAATCATCTATGAAAGATACAAAAAATACAAACTTGGAGATTGAAGGAACTTTTACAGGACCAAATACATCAAAATGAATAAGATCCAAACCATCAGAAGATTTGTGAGAACTAGAGTAAAACTAAACACGATTTTGTTTACCATAGACACAGTGTTCACAAAAGTCAAACTCGAGATTGCAATCATTTAACCCCTCAAAAAGATTTTTATTTTTCAAGGTTCTGAGACCCTTTTCACCAATGTGACCAAATCTCAAATGCCATAACATTTTCTTTTCTACAAGAATCTTACCTTCCAAAGTGTTTGCATTTCCATCAGAACCAATAACCATAGTATTCTTCACTGCTCGTTCAAATGGTGAGGATGAAGAACTATTACATAGAGGAATACATGCATCTAGCTGAAATAAGGTACCTCTCCTAGTACCCCTTGCAGGCACTATCAATCCTCTCATCATCTTGCATCCTTCTTTCAAAAAAACAACTTGCACACCTACATCATTTAGCATACTTACAGATAATAGGTTTCGTGCCAAACCTGGAATGTGCATAACTCCATTGATTCCCTTTACTCGTCCATCAGGAAATTTGATAGTGACCCTTGCATGTCCAACTATCTTTAGGTGAGAATCATCACCCAAGTACACCTTTCCACCATCGAACTCTTCATATTTTAAGAACCAATTTCGATGAGTGGTCATGTGAAAAGACACACCCGAGTCAACCAACCACACATCATTAGATGCATGGGCCGCCAAAGCTACGATGAATGCATCACCATCTTCTTGAGATTTTTCAGAACCAAAATCTAAGGCTTTCTTCTTCTTCTTAGGCTCTTTATAGTATTTACAAAAGTGCCCAGTCTTATTACAGTTCCAACATTTTGCATTGGACTTATTGGAAGTCTTTGACTTCCCACGGAATTTGGATCTACCCTTATTGTTAGACTTATTGTCATTTTTCTTCCCTCTTTCCATGGATGTCCCACGAACAACAAGGGTTTCTTTTTCTGAAATAGAAGCCTTTCTCTGCATCTCCTCTGATAGCAGCGAAGATACCACATCATCCATTTTGAAGGTGACTAATGTGCTTTTGAGAGCCATCACAAGATGGTCCCATGAATCCGATAAAGAACACAAAAGTGTGTAGCAACGATCCTCCTCCTCTAACTTGACACCAGCTGATGTCAACTGTGCAGCCAGCAGATTAAATGCATTTAAATGATCAGTTAAGGATTGACCTTCCTCCATTTGTAGAGAATACAACTTCTTCCTTAGGAACAACTTGTTCACCAAAGATTTGGCCTGATACATGGCCCCAAGTCTCTCCCACAAACTATATGTAGTTTTCACATCTAGAACATTCAGAAGAACTGCATTAGTTAAACAAAGTCTTATGAGACCCTTAGCTTTATGGTCTTTGATATCCCAATCTTCTTGAGCTACGGTTGCTAGTCTTGTAACACTTGTAGTCACTTCCCATATGTCACGATCTTCCAACATGTCTTCCATCTTGAGTTTCCACAACTTGAAATTAGTGCCATTAAATTTCTCCACCTCCATTCTTCCATATGATGAACTCACCATCTCAATCTGCAAACAAGATTCAAGATACTTTGCACAAGACTCCCACCTGACTTGAGATTAGCTCAAAAAAACCTACCCAACAACTAGGATCGAAAGTTGATCAAGCTCTGATACCACTTGTAAGGAAACTCAGGTGCAGAAACAGCTTTCTACACTAATCTCATAAGGAAAGTATGATGCAAATCCTATTAAAATCTTCTACACTTATAGATTCAATATCATGTAAACAATAATATTGCAACCAACCATGCATACAGAAAATAGACAGAGAAAAAAACACATAATACAAAGATTGTGGGGAAAAACCTTTCGGTAAAACAACCCTACCCCTTCAGAACCTGCACAATATATTATCTTCAATAAAGGTTACAATACACTTGCAGTACAAGCTCAACAGTGACAACAGAAGACTCCAATAACAACTCACAGTACCAACAACACACTCTCTCACATCATCTCTCTTCACAACCCTAAAAATGCTTATAACATGCGCTTCACTTTAGGGCTACTCCCAAAAGTAAACTGTATTAGGGTTTTACCATTCTTTGAGAAAATAGGAACCCCAAACCCCACTATTGGGGTAGAGTGTATAGTACTCAAGTATCTTAATTGCCACATGTCTTCACCTGTCATTGATTCTTCCTAACATAGCTCTTACGTGTCATAGGAATCTGTCATAACCATTTTAGTTGTGATCTCCTTACACACAATTCAAGATGTTGACACATCAACATTATTTTCAAGAAATACATTTTACAAAACAAATAATAAGAATAGGAAATATACAAGGTTGAGACACCTTATTCCTAACATTATGGTATTAAAAGGAACACCCTTCATCACAATCTAAGGAAAATATCTAACTACAAACATACTACTAGTTTTCACAATGTTGTCAAAGTTTATATGACAAAATCTCTTATACCATAACCAACTGTCATCTACCTTTGCAACCAAACATGTCATTTAATTGGGATTTAGTAGAGATGCATTACTGCTAGATCTAGTTCCTATTCCAATTACCTTTCCATCTTTATCTCTGATCATGCATGAATTCTCTGTGAACTGCAACTGATAATCTTTATCCACTAGTTGTCAAACACTCAAAACATTGTATTTCAAACCATCAAAAAAAAAAATATCCTTAGTGTTAGTCTTACCATGAATAGTTATAGATCCAATACCTTTCACATGGAAAGTTGCATTGTTTTCAACTCTGACAATGCCTCCATCATAACTTTTGAAGTCAACAAACTTGTTCATATCACCAGTCATATGCTATAAACAACAATTGTCAATTATCCAATTAGATTTATTTTCAACATGTGATACCAAAGACATTTTCTCTATAGTTTCTTCCTTAATTGCTACAAATCCTATTTCATCATCACTAGAACTTACTTCTTGTTCATCAAAATCATCTTCTTCATTAGCATACAAATAAAATCTATCTCTCATGGGTTTGAAATTTCCTTTTTACTTTTTCTCTCTTTTAGGACACTTAGATGCATAATGACCAAACTCATTACAAGTCCAACATTTAAGGATTTTCTTACCATATTTTTCTCTTCTTACCAAAAGGGCTACTCCTATCTTTCTATCCTCATCAAATTTGCTACTACTAAAAAAATATCCTCTAGCACTTGTGCTCCTTGATAGATTAGGTTAAATTTTTAGGGCACTAAAAATTGTCTCTATTCTAGACAATTCTTTGGACTATCTAAGCTCATTCTCAACTACTACTGATCTCC
This sequence comes from Cupressus sempervirens, assembly GCA_028749045.1. Lineage (NCBI taxonomy): Eukaryota > Viridiplantae > Streptophyta > Pinopsida > Cupressales > Cupressaceae > Cupressus > Cupressus sempervirens. Next base: position 289,664,836 of record CM053790.1, on the reverse strand, counting down.
CAAGTAATGCTTCCTTTGTGAAATGTTTGGTTCAAGAGATCAAAAATTGTATGATTTGAACTTCTTGCTTAAATGGTGGTGTTAATCTCTTCAATATCTTCTAGATTATCTCATCATCTTTTGTGGTTCCTCCTTGAGATCTGATACTTGTAGTAATTTCTAATATTTTTCCTACATATCTTTATATAGATTCATCTTCCATCATTTTAGCATCTTGAAATGCAAAAATCTAGCTTTGTAGCCTCAATTTCTTAGAATGTTAATCACCTTCAAAACTATTTTCCAAAGCTTTCCAAATATTATGAGAAGTATCAAGTGTTTCTACCTAGTTGTACTCGATTTCAGGAAGTGTACACAATAGTGCTTATCTAGCTCTCATGTTGCACATGAAAAGTTCTCTCTCATCCTCAATATACGTTTCCAAATAACTTTCAACAATAATTTTCTTTTTAAATTTTGTTAAGATCCAATATCCTGGACCCATACACAATAGATGTGTCTTCATATTTTCCTTCTAGTTATCATAATTTGTTCCATCAAAATTTGGACTATCCTTTCTAAATATTTTTTCCATGGATCTCCAAAACTTGTTAAACTTTATCTTCAAGGACATGATTCTTTGATACCAATTGTTAGAAATAACATTCCACCAAGATAACTGAGATGGGGGGGGGGGGGAGGTGAATTATTTATCCAATTAAAATACTTATCAACCTTAATTAATCTTAACCATCCAATCAAAGTAAACAACAACCCTAACAAGATGCACATATACAATTACATCAATTTATTAACTAGGAAAATCCTTGATTAGAGGGAAACCCCTAGTGGGAATGATGCTCACAAAGATATATATATGTATGTATGTATGTATGTATGTATGTATGTATGTATGTATGTATGTATGTATGTGTATGTATGTATATGTATATATTCCTTATTAGAGGATGGACACTGTTAGGAGTCTATAAACATATTTAGTAAATAACAATCCCTGTTAGGACATTCCAACCCTATTAGGAGTTGTAAAAGGTAGAAGGACCTATTGTCCAAATAGCTTATGGGGCAAGACCACTGAACTTAACTTTCCAACCAATCTCTCAAATATTCCTTGTAGAATACTTGTTTATGTTGTACTTTAACCTCTTTTCTCTATCTTGTCAACTAGACCAATCACTATTAGAGCTTGTAAACTAGGTCATGAAGCTTGGATCCAAATATCAAACCTCATATCTCAGAATAAAACCTCAACAATGAAGTTCCCTCCAACTTTTCTCTGCTCCGCTTATCCTCACATATCAACTTGTTTCTCTTCTATTTCACTATTTGTGCTTCTTAAAATAGTTCATACATTCATACATAACAAATGAAAATGTCCTTCCTTTATACCAAATCCATAAAACAATTCCCTAAGTCGGCTATTACACCTTCTCAATTAATTGTTATAGGACCTCATTAAGAACATGTTATACTTAGTGATAACATTAATCTATTACCTTGTAACTTTACTAACTATTTGTACATGTAATATCATGACAAGTAAGATTATCCATGTCATCTTCAACATGTCTTCTAGATGCCTTTAACCTTGCTTCCTAGAATAACAACTTTGCTAAGAGATACAACAAGTTTACTAGAACATGCTTCTGTAAATTCTATCTTAGAACAGTCTTCACCAAAACTTGCATAACGCTTCTAGACTTTATATCTTATGCTTCTGAGGTTAGTTGCATATACTTGACACTTAGTAGTATCTCTCTTTAACCCTTTTAGTGAAAATTCTCAATGATCTATCTATACCAACTTGATCTTTATAGTTGTTCTTCTGTCAGGCACCACAAAAAATTGCTATGTTGACATAAAACATAGTCATGAATGCAACATATCATCATGATAATCATCTAACCATGTTTCTACAATATTCCCCTATAGAAGTATCATTAGCATTCATGTTTCCAATAGATATTCAATTTTATGCATATGATGATGCTTCGACATGCTCGCTTATTGAGAATTATCTTCCTGAAGATGATGCTAATCAAACCTTTAGTGATTCATGATGTTACTAACTCATATAGTTCTTCTATCTAGTATGAGCCCTATGATAGGAATATTGACTACTCTCTTCCTCATGAAAATTATTCATCCTTTAATGATTATCCTATTTGGGATGAACCCTTGGATAAAGACATGGGTTATTCCCTTCCTTATGCGACACATTTAGATGATCAACCTCTTTCTTTGCATTTAAATTATATACCTTCTATAAATGAGGCCTTTATGAGTTTTGTTTATCCTCCTTTGAAGAGTGCCTTAGAAATAGAAGACCATACATTTTATCCTCCTTCTCACAACATATCTTAATTAAATCTAGGTCTTGTTGAAAAACATGTTTCTTATGACCTTATTTTTACCAATTTAAATTTAGATCCTAAAGATCCTACTCACATTAAGTCTATGATTAGTTTCTCAACTCTTAAATATTGGAAAACCCTATATTTCAGACCTATATTTTATATTCTTAACTTTTTGCATCCAACACCTTTATTTGATGACTATATGCATATTGAATTCTTCTCTTTACATTTCCACCTAATTAAACTAAAGATACCTTCTTTATCTATGCTTCATCCTTCTTTTCAATTCATTTCTAATGTTATGTTTGGTATTATTTTCAATATTCAATGGTATCCTTTTCATGATCATTTTACATGATGCATTCACATCCCTATTATGTATCTCCTAGCTCTGAGACATTGTTATCCTATCTTTTGGGGGATCTTTGTCTTACTTTTTGATTAACATAATAAGCATTCCCCTTGTCTCCTCACTTAGGGGTAAAGGCCCTATTTTCTCTTTTCGTCTATATCAAAGGATGCATTTTCTCCCTTTGTTGACTTGTATTCATTTTTATGATGAAATATTTTCTTGTATTTATTTATTGTGATTACTTGTGGACTAGCATCCCGAGTGTAATCTTATGTTTTCTTGAAATCACATGTATAGTATAAATTTAAACCAATTAGGAAGGTATTCTATGATTCTTCTTCTCTTCTCTTTTCCAATACCCTTTATTAACTTGTGTTCTCTTATAAACTGATGTTTTCTCTTGAATATATTGATTATATTTGCAATTTCAACTTTATTATCATATAATCTATCATTTATGGTATATTTTGGATTTTTCTTTTCTTTTCTCTCAAGGATCCATTATCGATATATTGTCCCTTTCATGATAACTAAGTGGGAATAATGTGGTATCCTTTCATTGTCCTTCTTTATTTCTCTATAGATTGCATTATTTTATGATACATTCTTATCTTTGGTTATGAAAATCTTTGTTACATGTAGGATCATGTGTCGATTTCCTAGCAAATATCTTTTTATACCTTTGGTAGTAATGTTTCTTATTTTATAATCATCTATAGTTTACTTCATAAGTGATATCTTTTCTAAATATTTTATGGTTGTTTAGAGTTCAGTATCCTATGATGTTTCTTTAATCATCTATGGTGTTACATTTTTATATAATACTTCTTGTTAGATATGGAATGTTTATGTTTTGTGCACAACTATTGGTTTTTTCTTACAATTCATCTTATATCTTATAAGTTGTTGTATAATCCTACCATAGATTTTATTTCTTGTCTCATGCTTGGGGGGAAAGGTTCCCTTGTATATTCTTTCTCTCTATCAATATAGTGGCATTTTTTATTATGTGACATTATTTTTTATAAATAATAATGTCTTGATCATGTCTCTCTCTTTTATACAAAAGGTGTAATTCCTTGATCGTCACCTCTTATTTATTTGCAAAACTATGTTCGTTATAAACATTTTTCATTACTATGTGCTCTAAAGCTTTCCATCTTTCTTTCAAGGATCCCTATTCCACTTGTATACAATAGGCTAAATTGGTGCATTCATATTCCTCTTCTTCTTTGTCTTGAATTTTTATCTTCATTCATGATACTCCTCTTTAAGGTAGATGTCTTGTACATAAGGCCTCTTCTCACTAGTGATATGTCCTTTCATAATTTATTTATATTCCTTAGCTTACAAGAGCTAGTGCTCTTTTCTATTTTTATGGTATACATTTTTGATAGAGGGTGTCTCCTTATTGATAGAAGTATTTATCCTTGATTATATTCCTTATAGTGTCTATGATTACATAGTGACCCTAAGAAGGGGTGAATATATACACTCTCCTTGTACATAGTTTCCATGAAGCAAAAATATAGATTCTGAGTATGGCTTGGAGTAATTCATCCTTGATCTCTTGGTATTATTTCTACATCATCTTCAAATCTATGAATTGTGTCTTCATTTCCATTTTCACACACAACCACATATGTTAAATATCATACATATAGTTAACTCATCAGATTTTAGAAATCTACTATGGATATAAGTTATACTTCTCCATCCTGAAGACACATATCTTTTTGTTTTTATTTTTGTTAAATCCCTCCTAGGGTAACACACACACATTTACACTATGTGGTGATACTAGGAAATTGATCCATAGGTGGACACATACAAATGTACACATGCATGCATAAGTCATTGATGGGTGCATAGGATTGACTACCAAGAACACAAACCTACTACACCATTTGATCTAGGTGTTTTTTTTTCTTTTTTGAGGATTGACTATCAGGTACATAAACCTACTAGACCATTTAATCCTCCCTCATTGTGATTCATGTTAAGGGATAGAAACCTTACTCAAAAAGATAATCACCTTTTCTTTATGCTTTCATGTTGGTGGTGTTAATAAGTAAAGTCCATCAATATAATTGGGGGCGGGGGATGGTGAATTAGTTATCCAACTATTAAAACACTTATTAACCTTATTAATCTTTAAGAATGTGAAAAATATAATCATAAACCATAAGAAGATAGTCATACACAATAACACTAGATATGTTAAGTATGAAAACCCTTGATCAAAGGGGAAACCTTGCTGGGAATGGTACCCACAAAATGATGCACTAATATAAATGTTCCTTGTTAGAGGATGGACCCTATTAGGAGTCAATTAAATACATTTAGTACATATCAATCCTTGTTAGGAGCTCTTAAACTCCCATTAGGAGATTTCAACCCTATTAAGAGTTGTACCAACCCTATTAGGAGTTATAGAAGGTAGATGGACCAACTATCCAAATAGCTTCATGAGTAAGATCACTAAACTAATTGTCCAACTAATCTCCATATTATTCCTTGTAGAATCATAGAAATGTATAGATCCTTCTCTATCCTCTAACTAGACTTGTCTTCTTATCTCGATACCAGATTGCCAACATTACATCCAATAATCCCTTGGATCGCTTACTCACATTTACCAAATACTTTGCATATGACTTGTTAGATTTACACTTCATCAAAAAGAAAATAACCTTCCTTATATTGTATCCTTGAAATAATTCCTTTGAGTTAGCCTTGAGGCTTTCTTAATTAATTATAATAGGACCATTTTAAGATAATTAATTATTTTACAATTAAATAACACTATCAACTAATAGACTTTACTACCTCTCACAAATGTGACCTCAAACCTTAAAAAAATTCTATCATCATCATCATCAAGTTGTCTTCTATCAGTTTCTAACTTCACATATCATGATTCTCTCAATGTTAGGAGATACAATACAAACATCAAAAACTACTCCTCAGGTACTCCATTTGTTCTCTATAAATTAAACATCATATTTTTATATGTGCAATTAACCATGTCATTATGATACAATGTAGGTAATGTCCTTAACTATACTTCACCTAATTATCAACGCTCCATCCATATGACCTTGTTCTCCATCTGATATTTTGCCAGTCTTCATAGAAATACTGCTATGTTGACATCAATGACAAATAGAGTCATGAGTGCAACATGTCAATCATATACAATCTCTCCAAGTGTCTTATAAATTCTTATGATACTCCCACAATGAATACCATCAAAATTCATGCTAATATTCTCCCCCTTTGGCACTAATGGCAACATAGATGAAAAACATCTAAGTTCCAGGAATACCAAATCAACACTTTATTGTTACTATTTCCTTCATGTTTTCAAATCCTCTTCATCAGTCAAATCTAAATCCTCTAGAAAATTTCTCTATCTACATCCCTTTCTTAGGATTGGAATCAGTTATTCACACTCTAATTATCAAGAACAACTCCCATTCTTCCATGGATGGAAATCAATTATTCATAACCTCTACCTCGTTCAATGTTTCTCCCCATTAACATAAAAAATACTTCTCCCCCATACATACATAAGATTTTTCTCATTCACTCATAGGAGATATCTTCTATGAAATATCTCTCCTAATCAAGGATCTTCTCCCCCATTCATGGTACTTCTTTCTCCCCATTTATACAAAAAAAAAATCATATATGCTTCTCCCATATTGAGATCAATGAAAATGGATTAGTTATGTCAATCATTTAATCCAAGTCTTCAATTAGCTAGAGTGTCCAAAGACACTATTCTATACCAACTACCAAGAGTCCTTGACGACTCTTCTCATCCTAGATACTCTCCCATATAGGAAACATTAGCATTCAATCTAGTCAAACAATTATGCTTTGTACAACTAGACTAATGCAATCTCTGCATCATCTACTCAAAAGTAGGTAGTGGTATAAACCCAAACATACTTTGCAAATTCCCAAATGTATCTTTAGGAAAAGGCTTCATAAATATATTTGCAATATGCTCTTTAGTACTTACATACTCCAATCTGATTTCTTTTTTAACAACTTTCTCTCTCAAAACATGATACTTAATAGATATATGCTTAGTCTTAGAATGTAATACACGATGCTTAGACATACATATTGTACTTGTGTTATCACAATATATCATAACAAGTTCTAAAAACTCTATTTGAATTTTCTTTAGCATCTACTTCATCCACATGATCTTATTATAGTTATTTTCTACTGCTACATACTTTGATTCAATTATACTTTGTGAAATACAATCATGTTTCTTTTTTAATCAATAAACCAATCTTCATGCAAGAAAAAAGGCTCCACCACTAGTTCTCTTTAGGTCATCCATACTACACAAAGTGAAATCACTTGATCTATCATAACATAATCCAAAATTAGGTGTACCCTTTAGATATCTAAATATCCTCTTTACTACTACATAATGAGATTCCTTAGGATCAGCTTGAAATATTTCTATTATTCTAACTATATTTGCTATATCTAGTCTAGTGTGAGTCAAATATCAAAAACCTCCAATCATAGATCTATACTTCTTCTGCTCAAGTTTAGGTGTCTCATCTTTTCTAGATAACTTGCGACTAGTTATCATAGGTATACCAGTAGGCTTACAATTTTCCAATTGTCTTGTGATATGAAAATACCAGCATTATTTTGCACAATATGTAAACCAAAGAAAAAATTTACTGACCAATCATACTCATCAAAAATTTATTTTTCATATCATCAGAAAACTTATCACTTGCTTCATCATAACCTCCAAAGATTGTGTCATCAAAAAATATTGCAATGATAGACATTTCTAATGCAGGAGCATCCTAGGTGTAAGATAAATCTTTCATCACCCAAAAATATTTCATTTTTAGTCTTTTATAATTTAATAAAGACTAGTAGACAGGGTGTTACTATTTATGGGAACTTTCTATTTTTAGTAAGTTTGTCATATGAGCTTGGGATGTTCTCATTTTCTATAGCAAGGTTTAGAAGTTATTGCAAATCTTCGGTGGAAATATTTGCTGAAAAATATTTAGGCTCACTATTAGAGGCCTTAGAGTGCCTAGATGAGGTTCCAAAAATTGACGAAAGGGCACTAATGTGGTTTTGAGCTTGTAGATCAAGAGCTAGCATTTTTGAAAAGTGGTTATAATAGCCAACTGGAACAACGGCTTGAGAGTTATGGCCTTTCGGAATTAGGTTACATGAAATATCTAAAATAATTATGAAACATGTATATGGCCAACTCTATATGTATTGTTAGGGTCTGTTGGCCCTAGGTATTAAGTTTTAATGTCTAGAACCTTCCTAGGTGGCATAAAATTGTCTTTAAAAGAAAGGCCCAAATATTGTCTAGGATAGCTCTAGGTGGTAGTTTGCAACTTAGTCTTACAACTTACTGTAATGAAGGTGCCCATGTGGGTTAGCATATTGTACTTGTGAATTTTATAATTTCACATTTGTGGTGCAAATAAGAAGTCCATATTTTGTTCTTGCATTTGTTATTTTCACTTTGTTTCAATTATGTGTTATGGTATTAAGTGAAGCACCCTTCATCAAGTGGTATCAGAGCTAGAGATTTTGAGTGTGTGGACAGATCACTGACTATGAGGTAGTTCACACTAGGACTATGGTTTGGGATGAGTGTGTAGACAAATCATCGATTGAGAGGTAGTTTGCACCAGGGTTTTAGTGGAAGTGTAAAAATGCCTCCACAAAGAGAGTGTGGAGGAAGAGCTATAGGTGTTACACTTGAAGGTTTTAGAGGCCTGCAATGAAAAATGCAAGCATTGGAAGAAAAAATATGTAGAAGAATAAATTTTCATATAAGAGATGAAAGTGAGGATGAGGACATAGTAGAAGAAAATGTTGAAGCAGAGGCAGTTCTAAACCCAGAGGAAGAGAGGCATTTTAGGGCCATATCCAAGATTAGAAAAAAACCTAAGTTTGAGGTTCCCACATTTTGGAAACTCTTAACCCAGATGAGCTAGTCTATTAGATCAATGAACTAGAGGAGTAATTTAAGTATGAAGATATTGAGGATCTTGATAGGGTCAGGTTTGTGAAGGCAAAACTGAAGGGACATGCAAAGATCTAGAGGCAAGAGGTTCAGTTGGACTGAAATAGAAAGGGAAAGGATAAAATAACTAGATGGAAATAGATGATAGCTAAACTAAAGAACTAAAGAAATAATTCATTCTTGTGGATTATTAGCTTGATTTGTTGATGAAAATGAAAAAGTTGAAGCAAGTGGAATAATCTCTTCAAGAGTACACCAAGGAGTTCTACCAAGTTACCATTAGAACTAGCCATATAGAAGCTAATAAGGAGAAATTGGCCCATTATCTTAATGGGTTAAGGCCAAGTATTTAGTATGAGCATAGTCTAGTTTGAATAAACAATATTGAGGAGGCATAATAGTTTTCGCTAAGAGTTAAGTAGAAATTGAATAGGAAGTTTGACAAAAAGAATAGTGAAAGAGGTCATGGTGGAAGATCTAGTGGACAATCTTATGGTGGCCATAACGATGACCAAAAGAACAAGGATGAGGCTAGAAGTAATAGTTAAAATTAGAGGGGACAATTCCCATCCATTTCATGATCAGGACAATAGAGATCAAAGAGGAAGAGGTAAAGGACAAGGATCTGGAAGAGGAGGCTTCCTTGGGAAATGTTTTCACTATGTAGAAGAGGGCATAGAGAATTTGAATATTCCTAGCACCAAGGAATGATAGATCAAAGAATAGATGGCCAGGCCAGAATTGCACATGTTGTTGAAGATGTCAAATCCTCACACTCTAAAGATGTTGAAAGAGGAGAAGTCCTAGTTAACAGAAGAGTCTTGTTCAGTGGTGAGAATGAACCTAATTATAAAAAAGTGCTTGTTTCACACAAGGTGCAGATGTGAAAATAACTATTGTGATGTGATCATTGATGGTGGAAGTACTAAAAATTTGGTGTCAGAAATGATGGTCAAAAAGTTGAAGCTGAAGAGATACAAACACTCATGTCCATACCATATTGCTTTGGTGCAAGATGACAAGGTCATGGTCAATGAGTAGTGCTCAGTAAAGTTCAACATTGGAAGCTACCAGGACAAGGTATTATCATACCAATGGACATATCTCATATTTTGTTAGATATTTCATGGCATCTTGATAGGTATGTTGTACATGATGGGTGAGAAAACCCCTACACTCTAACCAAGGATGGAGTGAAACATAAATTGAAGGCATTGAAGGAGAAAGAAGAAAAGGTATGTAGTGCTATCAAAATATGTTTTGTTGATGGAAAAGAGTTTCTCAAAGGTATCAAGCATGAGCATATGTGTTTTTCTATCATTCTAAAAGATAGTAAAGAAGAAGTAGAGGAGGTACCTATAGAAGTTGCATATATGTTGGGAGAATTTTCTTATATTGTATTAGATAATGTATTTGATGGATTGCCCCCAGTGAGTAAGATTAGTCACTAGATGGATTGCCCCCAATGTGAATAGATTCTCATGCTATCAACAAGATCACAATCAAATATAGATTTCCATTTCCAAGGATGGATGATATTATAGATTGTTTGAGTGGGTCTAAGTATTTCACAAAGAAAGATCTGAAAAAATGGGTACCATTTGATTTGTATCAGAGAAGGTGCTAAGTGGAAGACTTCTTTGAAGACCAAAGAAGGACTATATGACCAATTGGTCATGCCTTTTGGGGTAACCAATGTGTTGAGCACTTTCATGAGGCTCATGAATGAGGTACTAAAGGAATTTCTTGGTAAATTTATCATTGTTTACCTAGATGATATTTTGATCTTTAGTAAGACATTGGGGGAGCATTTGATTCATATTTGCAAGGTGTTTGATAAGTTGAGCAAAGAAAAGTTGTTGAAAAACCTGAAGAAGTGCAGTTTTCTAAAGGAGTTGGTGTGCCTGGGATTTTTAGTCTCAATACAAGGCTTGAAAATGGACCCAAAGAAAGTGAAGGCTATCCTCGAATGGATCAAGGATTGAAGAAGTGGAGACACTATCTTCTTCCTAAGGAGTTTGTTTTTTATACTGATCATCAAGCTTTGGAATATTTGAATTGTCAATGAAAAGTAAACCAAAGGCATTTGAAGTGGGTTGATTTTTTGCAGAGTTATACATTTTTTTTGAAACACAAGAGTGGGAAGTCTAACAAAGTTGTAGATGCTCTTAGTAGAAGACAAATTTGCAGATAGAAATGCAGATAGAAGTAGTTGGTTTCAAGGAACTTAGTACTTTGTATTTAGATAATCCTAATTTTGCTAAAGTGTGGAAGGCTTGTATGGAACTTATTACTCTAGATAGGAAAAAGTGGTTGGATTTCATGATCTAGGATAGTATGTTGTTCAAAGGAAGCCAGTTGTACATTCCAAAAAAATCAATGAGAGAGAATCTCATCAAGGAGACGAATAGTGAAGGATTGGCTAGACATTTTGGTTGAGATAAAACCATAGCTTTGGTTGCTAAGAATTATTACTGGCCATAGTTGTAGCAAGATGTGAAGAAGTTTGTATAGAGTTGCAGAGTATGTCAAATGGTGAAAGGAGTAATGCAGAATATGGGTTTGTATCAACTATTACGTGTACCAAAGAAGCCATGGGAGGATGTCAGCATGTATTTTGTTCTTGGATTACCATAGACTTAGCATGGGCATAATTCTATTTTTGTGGTGGTTGACAAGTTTTCAAAGATGGAACATTTTATTCCTTCCAAGAAGACTAGTGATGTTGTTCATGTGACAGAGTTATTTTTCAAAGAAGTGGTGAAATTACATGGTCTACCAAAGAGTATAGTTTTAGATTGAGATACCAAATTTGTTGGGTATTTGTGGCATACATTATGGAAGAAGTTGAAGAAAGATTTGAAGTTCATTTCATCACATCATCCATAGATTGATGGACAGATAGAAGTTGTGAATCATAGTTTGGGAAACTTGCTAAGATGTTTGGTTGGAGACAAGCTAAAAGGATGAGATACAATCTTACCATAGGTGAAATTTGCATATAATAATTCTATCAATAGGAGTACTGGTAAATCACCATTCTAGATTGTTTATGGTATTAGTCCTAGGAATGCTTTTGAATTGAGGCAGTTGGATATAGGAGAGATAAGTAATGCTAAAGTAGAAGATTTTGCCAAAAATTTAAAGAACATCCATGAGGAGGTGAGGAAGCACATTATAAAGATTAATACACAATATAAGGTTTAGGCTGATGTAAAAAGGAGGTATATAGAATTTTAGATTGAAGATGAAGACATGGTTCATTTGAGGAAGGAGCATTTTCCAATGGGTACATATAATAAGCTAAAGATGAAGAAGTTTGGACTGTGCAAGATAGTGAAAAGGCATGATTTTGAAAATGTGTATGAAGTGGAGTTGCCTTTTGAATTGAATATTTCACTAGTATTTAACATTTTAGATTTGATAGCCCTCAAAGACTTCTTGTTGGTTGACACTACATCTTCCAATGTGTTTTGGATGACTTATGCTTAAAGTTTGGTTGAGATTAATGTATCCAAGGGACTCCCTGAAAAGATTAAGTTGGCCTCTCCTCTTAGATCTTGGATTCAACTTCTTGATTATGAGGGTATCCCCTTCCATTGTAGGAAATACCACAAGATAGGCCACCTTGCTACCCATTGCTCCTCTAAAAAATCTAAACTGAAGAAGTCCCTTTCTTGGTGGAAAGGATTTCAAATGATCACTACATCATTCTGAAAGTCCACTCTATAAGGAATGGTGACTCTCCTTAGGAAACTTTAATGGTAGACTCAACTATTGGCTCTGATGGTATGATTGTTGCCCCAATGGTTGTGACCTCTTATGCTCACCCTCTCCAGAATTTTGTCACTGGCGAGTCAACTATTGCTCCTCCTATGACTCAGTCTCATGTTGTTGTTGGGCTATCTTAGGATGTTGTTATCCCTTCTTTTGCTACAATCTTTTCCCCAACTATGGGAGTTTTGGGGATTGGTTGTGATGTTGCTGACTTTGCATGGTAGAAGGCTACTAGTATGGCGGAGGATGGGTTGGCCATAGTAAAAGGAAAAAAAGGTCAAACCCTCCACTCCCTCTTTTGATATGGCATTATGCTCTCAAAAGACGAGACCAAACGGGAAAGCTTGATGCGAATGTCCTATTTTTGGCTCTCCTAGCTCTTTTGGCCTCTTGTTCTTTATAGTCTGACATGGTTAGGGACTTATTGTCTATTTTCTTTCTAGCCATGGGATTTTAGGTTCCCAATCAAAACCTATTTTTGTGGCTGTAGTGAATTATGTTATCTGTGATGCTACCTTGGTCACCTTGTCTTGGTTGGTGATATGTTTTACCTTTGGGTTATAGTTTTATTTGGTTTGGGCTTCATTGAATATTTTATGATTTATAAAGGGTTTTAGGCACCCTTCAAAACTTGTTTTCCTTAATAAAAAAACATTTCACATTTGACAGAGTATTATGAAGGAGGTGATGGAGATGAATTTGTAGAAGTGTAGTGGAGTATTCTAATAGCTAGTTCACCTACAAAGGAGATTAAGGAGATACTGGACAGTCATGTTGGGAAAAAGTACTAGGAAGAAAACTTATGAGGAATACATGGTCAAAAGGAAAGGGAGGCCAATAGAGGATTTGTCATGGCTAGCAAGGGAGGAGGTTAACCATCTTAGTTTTCCTCTAAACACTTGAGATGTGATGGAGTCACTTCACAAATTACCCTAGGTGTTTGATGTAGGAGCATCTTGGGTGTAAGAGCAATCTTGCATCACCCAAAAATATTTCATTTTCAGTCTTTTCTATTTTAATAAGGACTAGTAGATAGTGTGGTTACTATTTATGGGAATGTGCTATTTTTTATAAGTTTTTCATATGAGGTCGAAATGTTCTCATTTTCTACAAGAAGGTTTATTTTAGAGTTATAAGCCTATCATAAAAATTTCATTGATCAAGTATAAGTATTGGAGAAGTTATTGCAGATTTTTGGTGGAAATATGTGCAGAAAAATCTTTGGTCTCATCATTGGAGGCCTTAGAGTGCTCAAATGAGATCCAAAAACTTGACAAAATGATGCTAGTGTAGTTTTGATCTTGTAGATCAGGAGCTGACATTTTTGAAAAGTGGTTATAATAGCCAATAAGAGCAACGGTTTGAGAGTTATGGCCTTTAGAACTTGGGCTACTTGAAATATCTAAAATAATTGTCAAAGATATATTTTTGTGAGTCTATATATATTGTTAAGGTCCATTGGCCCCAGGTATTAATTTCTTGGGTGGCATAAAATTGCCTATTTAAGAAAGGCCCAAACATTGTCAAGGATGGCTCTAGGTGGTCATTCAAAGCTTAGTCTTGCAAATTACTGTAATGAAGGCACCCATGTTGGTTAGCATATTGTGCTTGTAGATTCTATAATTTTGCATTTGCAGTGCAAATAGGAAGTCCATATTTTGTTCTTGCATTTTCTATTGTTTCTTTGTTTATGTTATGAGTTTATGGTTTTAAGGGGAGCACCCTTCACCAATTTCATTCTTAGTCTTTCTCAAATATAAGTTACTATACCTTTATCAAATCCCAATTTTGTGAAATATTTGTCCAACCTTACATACCAAGTTTAGTTTCAAGTTCTCCATTCAAAAATTTTTAATTTACATCCATCTGATACACTTTAAACTTATTACTTATTGCATAAGTCACAGACATTCTTACTACTTCCATTTAGGCAATAGGGGAAAATGTCTCTTCATAATATATATCTTCTTGTTGTGAATAGCCTTTGCATACTAGTCTAGCTTTATTCCTTAAAATCTCACCTTGTTCATTCATTTTATTTTTGTATACCCATTTTTTCCCTATATCATTCTTGTCTTTAGGCCTAGGAACTAGTTCCCATGTCATGTTCTTAACTCATTTCTTGAATCCAACGATCATCCTTGCATGGCTCATTTGCACTCTTAGGTTCAACTTGAGAAATAAAATATAATTCCTCATGTATTTTGTTTCTTTTCATCACTCCTTTATCTTTTCTTCTAATACTCTATTCAATAAGGTGATTCTTTGCTAGACACATATTAGGTGTAGGAGTTGCTATCTCAACTCTTGTCTCTTCTCTTGGTTCAGATCTTTGTTCTTCTCTTTGCTCAGCAATGTGTACATCATTTTGCAAGTCATTGTTAGTCTCAAAGAAAACTTCAACATATAGATCATTCTTAGCCAATTCAAGATCATTGTCTTTATCATCATTATCATTCTAGAATCTTTCCATACTTTCTTTAAATTCTTCTTCATCATTAGAAAGTGAATCCTTTCTAGTTTTCCTTACTCTCTTAGGATATCTAGATGAAAAATGGCTAAATTCTTTACATGTCAAATAAATAAAAAAATTCATGCCTTCTAGCTCTCTTTTTATAAGAAAATCAATTCTTTCTTTGATCTTCTTGTCTTCTTCAGATATGGATTTGTCTTTAATTGTGCTTCTATTATTTTGTGTGCAACATAAATATCCTAGATCTAGAAAAAAAAAATTCTGTACAATACATATTTCTAATATCTCACCAAGGAACTCCATCTTGTGAGTGTCAAAATTAACTCCATCAATTTTATGACTTTCTTTTCTAAAGTGACCCACCATTGAGTACCATTCCAAGCTTTTGATCCCTTTAAAGTGCATTTAATGCATGTTTACCTAGCTGTCATGTTGATCCCTCAGAGATGTTTAATGTTTCTAACACCTTGAATTTAGCATATCCATGTGTTCCATGAAGATAAATTGCCATTCCAAGTCATTCCATGAAGTTTTGTTTTGAGCAATGTCCAAATCTGCATTTTTGCCTAAGTGTTAGAACACAACAAGAGGCCTAGCTTGCAATTGCGTATCTTGCACCCAATTATGTTTCATGACTTACCAATTTGGGAGTCTAGTATGCCTATCAAAGAACCTATGTTTAATATTTTGAGTCATTTTGACATGTTTTGACTAGGTATTGAATCCCTTAAATTCAGCCATTTATTGTTGTCTTGCTAATGCAAATTGTTCAGAATTCTGAGAGGCCCTATTTGACTTGTTATAACTTTAACCCTATTGACCAAAATGAGAAAATTCCTTTTGAATTGCATTCTAGAAATTAGATGGTTGTTATGTTTAATATTTGAGCTTAGGAAAAACCTATTTGATTAGTTTTTTAATGTGATTCCAAATGCAATTTGTAAAGTTTTACTACTGTCATAAAGTGCAGTGGTTAGCACCCCTGTTCGTGATGTCATAACTCTGAAACTATGATGGTTGAGATCAAATGGATTGCATAATTGCATTATAATCTAGAAATTCTTTAAGTATACCATTTTTCAAGTCTTGATGAATCTGTCTACACATTTTCCTAGGTCCTTTCTATTTGCAAAATTCACTTTTTTGCTAGTGTTTCCAATTCTACAAATTTGAGTAGCCCACTTTGACTGCTCACCAAATGCACCTAATTATTTTTCATGAGCCCAGATCCTAGATTTATACTCTTCCCATGGCATTGAGCCAATGCCCTAGTTTTCATGCCTCCAAGTATTAGTTTGCCCTACTTTCAAAGCCAAATCTGAATGCATTTGATGGTTTTCTGATGTGTTTTCTTGCAGGCCGGTCTAAGGAGACTTTAATGGTCAATATATTTTGACCTCAAAATTTTCATGGCATGAGATTTGGTAGGGTGCAAGAACATGGAACAAAGAATTAATGTTTCTAATTTTAGAGCTCTGTCAGGTGTTTTGGTTAGTTTTTAAGGCTAGTCAAAGGACCCCTTGGTATAAAATTGGCAAGTTGCATAAAATGATAAAATGAGTTATAATATATATTTTAGTGGTCAAATTTGATTCTAATCAATGACATATGTTCTATAGGCTAGTTTGAGGGGTCAGGCATTTTAGTTTAAATTTTTTTTTGGCTGGACCCACTTTGGGGACCAACTTTTTTTAGCAGATTGATTAGGCACTAGTTCTAACAGAGATGTTCTAATGATTTTAACCATTATATTCCCATGATATGTACACTTGAGTTTAAGACCGAGTGGGATATAAGAAACAAGCATAATAAATGGTTTTTCCTAAATCAAATTAATGCTAAATTTGTGTGTTTTCGTACAATGAAAATACAAAGGAAAATATGCCAATTGGGAAATAATGTAGGGCAAATAAAAGTTACAAGTGAATTTTAAAGTTTCTTTAATGTGATACCGTACCATGTTTCTCTTGGATTGTGGGCAAATTCTTAATGACTTGTGACCCTGAAGACTACTAAATATCTTATATGGTCAATGTTGGTGTAGATGGGTTGACTTGAAGTTTTTCTTTTAAAACTCTTACGTGAATATCTTAATGCATCCTTCTATCCAAGGGCATCAAACTAAAATATAGTCCATGTTACAAGTATGGTGTACAAATGACCAAGAATAGAGTTTGGCACTCTGCCAAGCATTGCAAAACTAAATTTTGAACAATTTACATCATTGAAGAAGTTGAAAGTAAATATTCATTCGAAGGGTTCGTATATGTTCATCTCAAAGTACCATGATAGGTTGAAGTCACTTGTACTAACAACAAATGACAAACCATCAGCTCAACCTTTGAATCAATGACATATAGAAATGGAAAAAGGAATAAATAACATGCACAAGGGCAACAATTAGTATAATTTACCTATTTTCTCTCTAAAATGTTATCGAGTATGGAGTCTTTTCTTAAGTTTTCCTAAAAGGATGCTGAAAAATGTTTCAAATTTGGCTAAGGAACCATACTAGATGATTGTCTATTTTCTTGTTAATAAACATTTTCTTTTTCCTGCTTGTTCTACCATAGCCACTCATTCCCCATGTCTACTGGTTTTCTTTTTGTTTTCCTATTTCTTGAATCTTTCTAACTATCTTGGGTGCCTTTTAATTTCTTGCTTGGATCCTCTTTGATGGTGACTTTTGGTAATGTAGACAATGTAATTGGAGCCTCCATAGGAGAATCCATAGCAATGATGTGGTGAATGTAGAGATAGTTGTGTTAGGAATGAGAAGAAGTGAGTATTCAATGCCATAGAAGGGAGCCACCTTGTGCTTGAGTGGATTGGGAAAATTGTGAAGAACAGGGGAGTTTAAGAACTAGGATATTCTAATGTCATGATTAGAGAGAACAAACTAAGTTGTTTCACAGATAAGTTGGAGAGATTGGAGGAAATGTAGAAATAAATGGAAAGAGATCACACCCCTTTTGGATGACCCTAGCATTGTTGTTGGGACAAAGCACACTAATTCAAGCAAAAGGTAGGGAAATCTTTTGGGGAGGTAGTCCACAACATTTTAGATGGAGAAGGTGGTGTCTACATGGAGCTAGGAAAGGTGCAAGTAGAATAGAAGGAAGTAAGGCATTTTCTTCTCCTTCATAAAGTTAAGGTCAGTCATGATCGTAGAGCAATGGGGTCTAGTTATGAAAAGATATTAAATGGATTTAGTCCCACATGTACACCGTAAGGTGGTCTTTTTCGTTTTAAATATAATAGAGCACACTCATTAGTTGTTTTAAAATACAACAAATTTTGAAGATAAGAGTAGCTCACATGGGGCCCAGGCTGGCTAGATGGTGGATATAACAAAATTTTGAGCCAAGCTGTTGACATGGATATTGATTGGATTTGTCAGCCCAACAAGAAATTCACAACTAGTATCAGGGGCACAAACCAAATGACAAGTGGTAGCAAATTGACTAAGTTGGATGAATATGATAATGACATGTGGCAAGGTGACCCAAATTTAGCATGCTTCATGAGGTAGTAACATGGAAAAAAGTGACATGTGTCATGATGTTTCTATGTCACGATGGCATGGCACCATGCTGAGTAGGATGGCAACATAGAGATCAATGGTGTTGCCACCACGTGGCAAAACAAAGACCAATAGGATAGTGACATGTAGCACCCAGGTGGCAGGTGTTAGATGATTGAGCAAGGAATGGATGAATCAAAATGTGACACATGTCATAGAAATTCAAACCTAGTTTGACCCAGATTGAAAGTGGAAGGAAGATTAAAAATGCATAATGTTTTTTTCTTCACAAAAGGCACGTATAGGAATTTTAAATGTAAGGAAAGTTATAATATATATTTTTTACTTTAGAAACAAGATAAGATTTAAAATGCAAACGTAGACCAGAAGGCCACTCCTAGAGCCTGATCATCAAAATGAGATTCTAGGCATTTTTGATAAGAGGATATGGCACTATTATATATCACTAGAATCAGGAGAGAAAGAAATTTCTAGTTTTGGAGTTTGTTTTCACACAGGAAGTCACTAGTTCAAGTTATGTGAAGATTTGTCTTAGGTATCCATTCTCTAGTTTCATTAAGTTGGGTTAGTTTAGATTTAATTTCCAATGAAATGGTGAACTAAATGAACATAAGAGGCAGTAAAAATTGTAGTTAGCAACAAATTTTTTCATCTCCAAGTAAGTTCAGTGGATGGATTATCATCATTTCCAGAGTAAACTTTAAGAAACCTTCCTTTAGAAAAAGATATAAATTATTGGTGAATATTTCATTATTTTGAAAAACCAAATTATTTGTATTGGAAAATCTCTCAATTTTTTATTTTAAATATTATTTACGTTGGCAATTATTTTGGAGTCATGATTTTTGAGTAGAAAATATTAGCAAATCTCAATAATAATAAGTTCGCTAATTGTCATGGAATATTACAAATCAAAATTGAACATGTTTGATATCATGGAAATTATGAGGATAATTACATTATATTTTAAATGAATATTGGTAATTTATATCCCTAAATTAATAATAATTATGATAATTATTGGTGAATTAATTTTAATTTCTTCAATAATATATAATATTTAGGTGAATCAAATCTAATAGTGTATTGAATATTGTGGCAAATATTTGAGTTTGAAGTTTTTAATAAAATAAATTATTGAGTGATTTTAAATATTCTAGAACTAAATTTAATAAAACTGTGGTGATTTAGGTTGTATTAAATCTTAAATTATTAGCCAAATTACTAATGAATATTTTCTAAAATTTGCAAAATTACAAATATCCACCAATAAAAAATACCCTACGCCATAATGATCACCTATAAGAAAATAACCTGTTACATGGAAGAATGAAGCAAAGAAGAGAAGAGTGGCTCTCAAGATCAAAACTATATTCAAGAGAGGAACAAATGAAAAACAAGTGTTCAAATGTTCACATATTTTAAGTTTTACAAAATACGAGTGATCTCCTTATAAAGGAAATCATCCACTTTAAGAGACTTTCTAAGCACCTCACCTATTTAGAAACTTTCCACACAAGTTAACCTAACCCTAAAGGGATAATGTGACATTTAATTAAAGGGAACTTTTATTAAATGTCACCCACATGATTTACTTTGAATGTCATCCACATGAAGTGACAAAAGTCAAACTTCAATAGTGACTAAATAGTAATCTGCAATAGTGAAATCTTAAGTGTAGATAATGGTAATTAACCTTTACTCTAACACCCCTTTAAGATGAGTGATAATGCATCTACAAACAATGCAGAAAAGGAAAGGAAACTACAATGAAAACTTTGGTCCCAACAAAATGGTTTGATTAGGTACCCAATCACAACTGAATCTCTATAAAGTAGAGAAATAGAGAAAACATCATGGGAAAAACTCTATTACAAAAAGAGATAGTTGAAAACCTATAAAGGAACACAAAAAACTTCAATTAGAGAATTGCTCCACAAAATAGGAACAGAGAGTGATCAAGAGGGAGTCACAAACTCTGTCAAAAAGAAACTACTAATTGTGAAGATCCTCCATGGCAATAAAACTTGACTAGGTAGAGAAGATTGTGATCTATATGAGTGCTTTATGATGACACTACTCAAATCAAGAGACACACAAAGGAAAAAAACTAAACTTGAAGATACATATGACATAAAACTCCAAAGCCTGAAGATCTTATCAATAGAACATGGAAGGCTACAGCCAAAATAGGAACAAAAAGAAGAGTTTCCATATGGTAAATGTTCCATCTCAGTGGAATGCATAAGTACCCAGCCACTACAACTACTTAGTACATAGGAGCAAGTACTAAATACATGGTTCACTCCATCAAACCAATGAAGCATTAGAAACCAATAGTGAAATCCCCACCTAATGCAAACAAGGTTGAGGTGATAGGAAATAGAGAAAGTGGCTCAATATCTCCTACCAAAAAGAAAGAACCAAGAACATCAATAGTAAGGAAGAGGTACATACACCTATATGTTTGAAATATAGGAGGAGTAACTGAGAGGGGAGGGGTGAATTGATTACCACAAAAATAAATCCTAGATTCCTTAGATGTCAACACAACTTAAAATGTAAACTTTGATAAATTGTATTCTAATGTAACTTGGTTAACACTAGAAAATGATGTAACTTAGTAAATACTAAAACTCAATTGTTACATGGAATTAACTGATCTTCAAGATGTTAAATATGATTAACGTTAATTAAACTTAGTTTCATACACATGAACTAAATAGCATGAACACAAGTGACACCAAGATTTAACATTGAAACCCAATTTAGGAAAAACCACCAATTGCAACTTGTTACTAATTTTCACTCTTATGAAATGAACCTTGTTAGGAGCTAACCTTGTTAAAAGTTACAAAACACATAGATAGGTGTGACTTTGTTAGAAGATTTAACCACTCTGTTAGGAGTGGCCTTGTTAGAGGTCTTGAGACAATTCAATCTAGAAATGCCACCTTGTTAGAGGATTTACAAATCGCTATTAAGCCAACTCTATTAGGATATTTAGATCATTGCTACAATGGTTGGAGAGTAATAATGAGATGACCTAATTTCTAATGCAACTAAATTTTTGATTTTAGATCCCAATTCTGGCTTCAATACTTGATCCTTCTTGATTGAATGTATCTTTGTAGCTCCATAAGCACATTCTACGTATCCTTTAAATTTGCTTCCTCTAAGCATCCTTCTTCTTCACACTCATTCTCATTCAATCCCACAACTTGACCTTATATTTATACATTATTAATTTAGATTGAATACAACTTACTCTAACTAATATTCATCTTCTTCGTCAGTTAAAACCATCAAAAAAATTCATTTAACTTAATAAGACAAAACAAGAAAATACTTTGCTAGATGACCTTGATCGATAAACACTAACCATAACAAATTTTCCTTCGTTAATCAAGTGAGCTAAGTTAACACTAGTTTTCATGCTAACTTTGTTTATCTCCTAAGCAAACTCGATGGACACTACCTTCTATGAATTTTCTTTGGTAACTAGGTGAGCCTATTAATAGTCATTGCCTTCCAACTTTCCTTTGTCTTCCAACTGAACTTGTTAGACACTTTCATTTGAACTTGGCATACCCAGGAATGCTCGACAACCATAGAAAGTTGTCTTCATCACCTAGGTGAGCTTAGTAGACACTAAATGGTGAATGTATGACATTGTGTATAACATCAAAGACAATATACAATTGACCAATTGTTTTTAACAATCTCCCTCTTTGGTATTGATGGCAACACAACATGTCATAATACAATGAAATTATAGAGAAAAATAGAGTAAGGAAAATATCCTTAGTTTCATTATGATTATCATCCATGATAACTCCCTCTATTAGTGTGAACTCCCTCTAACTTTAGTATCCCTTTCTATTGTCAGCAAACTCTCTTCTTTATAAACTTCATTGAAGTTCCCCCTTTCTGACATCTTCAGCATATCAAACTCTTCTCCATAGAATTATGACATCAAACTCTCCATCTTTGACATCTTATGTCAAAGACCATAAACAATATAGTTTCCAATGTACCTTAAGTACTAATTCATATGTAATATTCCCTTTCATTACTGCATCAACATGAATGATCTTCAACATGTACTAGTTGATGCATCACTAAACTTCATTTAGTGAGCTTTAGATAGGGGAATGACCCCTAGCTTACCTCTTAGATACAAAAATGCATCCTTAGGTAATGGCTTGGTGAATATGTCTCCAATATGTTCTTTAGTATTCACATAATTTGACTTTACATCCCTGTATTGCACCAATTCTCTTAAGAAATGATATTTTATTACAATGTGTTATGTGTTGGTATGCATCACTAGATTTCTTGATATGTTAATTTCACTGGTGTTATCACAAAAGATAACTACTAGATCCTTGATCTCTATCTTCATACCTACCAATAGTTGCTTCAACCAAACAATATTGGAACAACTGACTATTACTACAACATATTCTACCTCTGTGGTTGACTGAGAGATGCATTTTTTCTTTTTACTTGTCTAAGACACTAGTCTTTTACCAAGAAAGAATGCCCCACCACTAGTTTTCTTTTTGTCATCAATGCTTCCTGCCTAATCATCATCAATGAAAGCTTTTAACTCTAAATTTCCTCCTTTCTTGTACCATAATCCATACTCTTGAATGCCTTTCAGATACCTCATCTTTCTTCTGATTTCCATCATATAATTTTCTTTATGATTAGCTAAAAATCTTGCCACCATACTAACTGCAAATGTAATATCAGTCCTTGTGTACACCACATGTCACAATTTACCAGTCATTGATCTATATGTGGTTTGATATACCTCCTTGGAATCATCATCTTTGGAAAGCTTATGTCTAGTAGACATATGTGTTCTAACTAGCTTTGAATCCTCCATTCCAAATTTCTTTAGAATGTTCTTGATATATTTAGACTAAGTAATGTAGATACCATCTTTCTTTTGTTGAATCTACAATCCAACAAATAATTTTATCTCACCAAACATGGACATCTCAAATTCTTTTCTCTTCTTTTGAAAAATCATTGCACAAGTCATCATTTCTAGTAAATAATATGTCATCAACAAATATTTATGGCAATACAATCTCCTTGTCTGGTCTTTCTTTGATATATAGAGAAATGATATCATTTGTTCTTCGAAAGCCAATCATTATCAAGTAGTTGTGAAGTCTTTGATACTAAGCTTTGGGAGCTTGCTTGAGTCCATACAATTCTTTGTGCAATTTGCAAACTATATCCATTTTTCTAGGATCTACAAAACCTTCTTCTTGTTCTATGTAAACTTCTTCTCAATAATTCCATTCAAGAATGCAAATTTCACATCCATTTGATAAACTTCAAAAGCTTTATGTTTTGCATATTTTAGTAAATTTCTAACACCTTTTAATCTTTCAACAAGAGAAAAATTTTCACCATATTCAATACCTTCCTCTAGAGAGTAACCTTTACAAACTAACCTTCCTTTGTTTGTTGAAACTTCTCCATCTTCATTTAGCTTATTTCTAAAAACCCACTTTATGCCAATCACATTTTTATCCTTGGGTCTAGGAACAAGATTCCAAGTCTTATTCCTTTCTACCTATTATATTTCTTCATTCATTACTTCAATCTAACTTTCATTATCCAAAGCATCTTTAACATTTATAGGTTCAAAGTCAATAAGAAAAAATGTACATTTCAATTTGTTTCTTGTCATTTCACCATTAGACCTATCTCCAATGATCTACTCAAATACATGGTACCTTTTGACATATCTTGATAATATAGGTACTTTGGATTTAGAACTTGCTTCACAAATCTCAACATGATCTTCAATTTTAGGTCCCACTATCTCTAACTCAGGTCCATCTGATGACTCAAGTTGCACTAGTTGCAACTTGGTAGCTTCTGACTATGACTCAAGTCCTTTAGATTATGACTTGGGTTGCACTATTGCAACTTAGGTACTTTTGGAGATTTTAGGGACTCAGGAGATGAATCTTTTTGACTTCTAGTTAGATTAGGCAATGTATTAGGTTCATAGTACAAAAACCTTTTGTAATCCTCAGGTTCTTTGTTGCTTTCTTCTTTACTCTTTTCTACAAACTCATCAATTCTTACATGTTCACTTTCTATGATCTTATGAGTTGAAACATTCAAACATTTATATGTTTTTCTTCTACATGAGTATCCTAGGAATATGCCTTCATAAGCTTTGACATCAAATTTACCATAGTTCATAAGGTGTTTGATTTTAGTCCTTCTTTAGTTGTACTTTGTTCAAGGTATGAACTATTGTATTGATTTCTTCCTTCTAGTATTTGATTGAAACATTATTTTCTATCGTCAAGGTTCTTGCATAATCCATAATGAATTTGTTGATTCTTTCTTCGATACCATTCTCTTGAGGTGCACTAGGTGATGATACTTGTCCTTTGATTCCTTTCTCAATGTTGAATTCATTAAATTCATTATAAATGAATTCACTTCCTCTATCTAACCTTAGATAATTTAATTTTTTTCTTGTCTCTTTCTCAACTCTAGCTAGATACCATTTGAACTTTTGAAAAGACTTAGATTTTTTTAAGAATAGATTACAGTCATCATTCTAGAATAGTCATCAACAAATAAAATGAAGTACTTATCTCCACTATAGATTTATATTCCAATAGGTCCACAAAGTTTTGTATGAACTAGCTCCAAGACTTATTCTAAATGATAGTTCTTTCTTTTGAAACTTACTCTTTCCCATCTTTCCAATTTGACAATTTCCACATAGACCCATATCATGTTTCCTCAAATTTGGAATACATCTTACTCTTTTTTTTTTTCTTATGTTGACTAGATTATCAAAATTCACATGACATAGTCTTTTGTACCATAACCAACTTTATTTTACTTGAGTTATAAAACATGAACTTTCACTGAGATCTAGGTAGAATAAGTTACCTTTTGTTTGATTACCAGATCCAACTAGATTTCCTTTTTCATCTAGCAACTTGGCCTTCTCATTTATGAATTCTACCTTGAATCCAATGGTATATAATTGTGCCATAGTCAATAGATTATGCTTTAATCCCTCCACCCAATAGGCATTGTCACATCTGAGTTCATTGGCTAGTGAAATACAACCTTTTCCTTTTATGCAACAAGGTTCAATATTTTATTTTATCAAACTTTTGGCAAAATGCTTGGGGATATTTTTAGATAATATGTTCTTAAAGGGGACTTTGTGGGCCTTGATCCTTCCTCATTAGCTCTAGTGTGTTCTCACCAGCAATTTGTTGATGACTCTATTGTTATGGGAGAAGCTTTGGTGAAGAATGCTAGGAATATTAAAAAGGCTCTAGTGGACTATGGTAATGCTACTGGTCAAATTATTAATTGCAATAAAAGCCTTATTTATTTTATGAATGTCAACATTGATAGACAATTGAAGATAAAAAATATCATTGGCTATGAGATTGGTTCTTTGCCTAGTTCTTATCTGGGTTTACCTTTGGGGTTATCCCCCCCTAATAATTTCTAGAACTCATTGATTGAAAAAATCCATTCAAAACTTGCGGGTTAGAAGGGATCCCTTCTTAGTCAGATAGGTAAGGTTGTTGTTTTGAAATATATTTTGCAAAGTGTCTTGCTTTATGCTTTGATTATATTCAAAATTCCTAGAAAAAATGCTCTTGCTATTGAAAGGATCTAGAAAACTTTCTTATGGAAGGGTATGGAGAATAAAAAAAGACTCCCTCGCATTGCTTGGGAAAATTTTTGTATGCCTCAAAAGAAGGGAGGGCTTGGATTATGAAGGGTTACTTTTATGAATGATTTATTAATGGAAAATTTTTTATGGAGATGACATAAAGAGGCAGGGGAATGGAGGAGTATTTGGACTGATAAATATAACACAGATCACTTTGATTTTTATGACTTCCTTAATAGTAATATGGATCAAGGGGGATCTATGATTTGGAAGACTGTTCAGAAACTTAAACATATAATTAGAAAAGGGGTTAAATGGAAGGTTGGTAATGGTAGGAGAGTTCTTTTTTGGGAAGACATTTTGGATTTTGGATCACCCATTGCATGATGACCCAGGATGGAATAGGTATATGGAGCTTTATAAGACATAGATTGGAACTCTTGTGGCAGATTACTGGAAAGAGAATGAATGGATGGACCTCATTAGAGTGGACTCCAATTCGGTTGAACTTAGTAAAAGCCTAAATGCATTCTTCCTAAACCAAAATGAGGATGAGCTGATCTAGAAAAATGATCCCAGTGGTGTTTTTTCAATTGCTTCAGCCTATGCTGATTCCTTTGATGGTTTTGAAGAATATTGTTGGGCTAAGGCTTGGATGAAGGGTATGACACCCAAAGTCAACATTTTCTTTTGGATCCTTTTGTAGAATAAAGTCCTCACTCTAGATAATCTTAAAAGGAGAGGGATTATTATTAATAGATGTGTTCTCTGCAAGAATAATGGGGAATTGGTTGATCACATCACTTTGCACTGTCTTTTTTCTAAGAAGATTTGGGATAAAATATGTTGCTTATTGAATGTTGAATGGGTGTTCCCTTCCACTATTTAGTTGTTCTTTACTAGTTGGAAGGCTCCTTCAAAGAATACTCTAGTTGTTAAACTGTGGGACTTCATTCTTCCATATATGAGTTGGGGTATTTGGGAGGAGCATAATGATAGGATCTTTAGAGATGTGGAATCCAATCCGACTTAGGTCTTCCATAAGATAAAGATTCTTATGATAGAGAATATTAAAATTTTGGGCTCTGAACAACAACCTTGTAATGACTGGGAATCCAATGTTCCTCATAATTGGAATTTGAAAAGTATGAGAATGGGTGTTCATAGATATAATCCTAGAGAACATGCAAGATGGGATTGTCCTCCTAACAATTGATTTAAGATAAACTTTGATAGGGCCTCGAAAGGAAACCTAGGTAAAGTAGGGTGTGGTATTGTGATATAATATGGGGAGTATGGCTATACCAATTGGGAATCAAATAAATCACATTGTTGAAGCCTTGACTACTCTTTATGGTCTTATTTATGCTAAGAAAATGAAATTGAATAATATTTGGGTAGAGGGGGATTCTATCAATATTATTAATTATCTTAACAAAGTAATTATACCTTCATGGACAATTAATAATATTATTAATGAGGCTATTCATATTATAAGTTCCTTTGATATTCGTATTATTATCCATAATTTTAGAGAAGCTAATGGTGCTATTGACCAGGCAACAAATGTGGCATGTAGAAATGATCACACTATCATTTGGGGAATTCATGGTCCCTTACCTCTAGATGGTTGCCAAATGTTTCATTATGATAAATGGAGGTCTCTACAAAAGGTTTTTTAATTATGATAGTGCCAGTACAATATTATTATGTGGATTTATCTGGCCATGGGCTTTGGGCTTTTATTTCCAATGATTTGTGCTTTGTTTCGCATGGATTTTGGGTCTTTTGTGCCATTCTTCTCTTTGTTTTCTATGAGACTCTTTTCTTTTGGGGGTTGCAGTCGAAGAAGCTTTGGGTTTTTACTGAGAGGAAAATGGGAGGGAAGAGGAAAAGGGTGGAACCAATGAGTTGTATGGAGTGGATGAAGAAGGAGGAGTTGTGGGATATTCTAAGGTGGGGTAACTTTACTGAGCATATGGAGAGGCTTAATGGCAATAACCTGACCATTATGCAGCAGTTTATCAAAACTCAGAAGGAAGGCTCTATTATGGTAGGAAACCAATGTATGTAGATTTTGGAGGAAGTGAGGGTATCAATTTATATAGGGAGTGAAAACTTTCAAACTAAGTTATTGAGGAATTTGTGGAATCTGAGCATGAGAAGAGTCGCCTAGTCAAAATTGGTAAGTCCTATATAAATCAGGCCTTTGTCTTGCACCCATGGCACTTTGTTTTGTTTGTGATTATGGATTACTTAACCCTAGATGAGAGATTTCTGAAATTTTATGAGTATAATTTTATGTTGTCCAACCACTTTTGGCACAGTGTTAAGATTAATTTTCCTTACTATTTGAAGCAGTCGCTTAGTATTTCTGTTCAAGCCATTTAGAAATACCCGAATGGTGAACACATTTTCCATGACGATCTCACCGTTCTCATCATGAATTTTTTAAAATCTAAGAGGATAGTGAGGAGTAGAGACCGCATGAAGAATGTTGATTATGAAATGGGATGGAGCATCCTGAAGAAGGGTTATGACTCTAAAACCCAGGATGAAGCCAAAGGGAGTGAGGAGAATTTAATTAACGACACTAGGAGTAGTTCAAAGAAGAAGAAAAGAGTGGTTGGTCATTCTAATTCAGAGAAGGAGAGTCATTTTGTGGAAGAATTGGTGAGGGATTATAAAGAAAAAATTGAGAATAAGGGTAAGAGGATTAAGGGTAGTTTGGTTGGGAGGGCTTCTTCCCCTTTGATGATGAGACTTTAGCTCATAGGTTGGAAATGAAAAGATTTCCTTCAAGACATTTAGAGAAGAATTTTAGCTATAAAGGAGAGTTGGAAGATGAGGATTCTCAAGAATAGGGGATCCACTGTAAGTTGGTTGAGAAGTATGTACATACTCCAAGGGTTTTTAAAGGGATGTATCATAACCCTAGCACTATTCTAAAAGAAACTAGGTTTATGAAAAATCAAATGTAGATGCTTGGTAGGGATATGCAAACTTTAAGGAAGGAAGTTGGGCATGCTAGCGAAATTTCTCATGGAGAATGCACCCTTGGGCAACACATTGATAGATTAATGAAGGTGGTCAAGAGTGCTGAAGATGTTAAAAAACTAATGTAGAAGATCTCATAGCTAGAGGCAAAGAATAGGGCAATGGACGAAGATTCTACTGCCAACCAGGGAAAGATCACAAAGATGGAAACCAAGATGAGCAACTTGGAAAAATTGATTAAACAAATGGTTGAGAATGTGAGTACTCTACTGAAGAACTTGGAGATGGAGAAAGGTCAAGACTCCCCTCAGGTTGTTGATAGTCAAGGTCCCAGCAAGCACACTAGGGCTCACTCAAAGAAGATTGAGGACATGGGAAAGAAGGAAAAGGTGAAGGTAGTGGCTAAAAACATGCAGATCCTGGCAGACCAAGCATTGGACCTAATCAAGGCTACCTAGCTGGTTCTTTGCTATCTCGTTTGCTATCTTTTTGTAGTCTTTTTGCTATCTTTTTGAGCAGATCTCTTTGTGACCTCTTCTTTGTTATTCTTGGAGGTCTATTTCATGTTTGCTCTTAATTTCTATCTCTGTTTCTAGCTAGAATTTTCATAAAAGGGTTTTGGGTCCTTTAAAACTTGGTTTTACTTAATCAAAACAAGGTTCAATATTTCCAAATATAACTCTTCCACCATCATAGTGTTCCATATGTTCAAAAAAAATTTTGTAAGCAGTCATATAGTGAGAACAACCACTATCTATAATCCATGTATCATTCTTACTAACGTGAGAAATAAGTGACATCTTATCTGACTCATCATCTAATTCATCTTTTATAGCTATATAGACCCTTTCATCATTATCACTGCTATTAGAAACTTTAACCATAAAAATAGATTTCTTACCTTTGTCTTTGTAGTCCTTGTTGCTCTTGAATTCCTTCTTGCCTTTGAACTTACTAATTTTCATTTCTTCTTTTCTTTCTCCTTTTGGACACCTTGTAGCAATGTGACCAACTTCTTCACATGAAAAATAGATTAGAGGAATCTTAACTTTATATTTTCCTTTGCCTTAGAGATATTTCCTTGCAAGTAGAGCTTCAACGACTCCAAGATCACTATCAAAACTTTCTTCCTCTTCTTCACTTTCAAATTGTTTAGCTTTTGATTTTCCACTTTTCTTTTTGAGTAAAATCTTATATTCAAATGTAGACTCAATTGCTTTGGAACTAGGAACATAATTATCATAGTTATCCAATTCAAAAGCTATCAATCATTCCACTAGAGTATCCAGATTTATCTTATTATTAGGATCACATCTCATCTCTTGAATAGTAGACACTCTAATAGCATAGATAGGAAGAAGGGTTCTGAGTACCTTTCTTACAATTGTTTTATCATCAATGTCTTCACTAGAGGCTTTGATTGCACTTACACTTTCTTTGATTTGCTCAACATATTTTTCAATGTTCTCATCCTCTCTCATCTTCATCTGATCAAAGTAGCCTCTAAGACTTTTTGCCTTAGCTCTTTTTACATTGTCATCACCTCCATAGATATCCTTTAGTTTGATCCACATTTGATGAGTAGTAGTGCAACCTTTGACATCATCAAATTTAGTATAGTTGAGAGTGGAAGCAATATCAATCATCATCATGATATGATTTTCCTTTTAGCAATTTATTCAACTGTTAATGTTCTAGTAGGAGCCTTGTATTTATTATCAAGATATTTCATACCTAAATCACTAATAGTTGCCAAATGTAACTTCATAATTTCTTGCCATTCTGTAAATGTGTCTCTGTTCAACTTAGGAATCACTATCCTATAAGACATCCTGATCTTCAACTTAGGTCCTTGAAACCTTCTTTGCAAGCACTAAAAGCTTTGATACCAATTGGTGGAAATATAGCAAGAGTAACTGAGAGGGGAGAGGTGAATCAATTACCACAAAAATAAATCCTACATCCCTTAGATTTCAGCACAACTTAAAACATAAACTCTGATAAACTATATTCTAATGTAACTTAACAAATACATAGGCACTTGGTTAACACTAGCAAATGTTGCAACTCAAAAAATATCAAAAATCAATTGTTACTTGGCAATAACTGATCTTTAAGATGTTAACTATGATTAACCTTAACTAAACTTAGTTGCATACACATGAAACTAAATAGCATGAACACAAGTGACACCAAGATTTAATGTGGAAGCCCAATTTGAGAAAAACTACCAATTCCAAATAGTTATTGGTTTTCACTCTTCCTAAGTGAGCCCTATTAGGAGCCAACTTTGTTAAAGGTTACAAAACACACTACTAGGTGTGACCCTATTAGAGCATTTAATCGCCCTATTAAGAGTGTCCTTGTTAGAGGTATTTAAAAAATTTAATCTAGAAATGCCATTTTGTTAGAGGATTTACAAATAGTTGTTAAGCCAACTCTATTAGGATATTTAGATCATTGCTACAATGGTTAGAGAGTAACAATGAGATGACTTGATTTCTGATGCAACTAATTTTTTTATTATAGATCTTAATTCTAGCTTTAATACTTGATCCTTCTCGATCAAATGTATCTTGATAGCTCCATAAGGATATTCTTCTTATCCTTTAAATTCGCTTCCTCTAAGCATCCTTCTTCTTCACACTCATTCTTATTCAATCCCACAACTTGACCTTACATTTATACATTGTCAAGTCAACTTGAATACAAATCACAATTAATAATATTCTTCTTCTTAGTTGGCTAAAACCATCAACAAATTTATTTAACTTAATTTTCCAAAACAAGAAAATCCTTTGTTAGCCGACCCTACTTGGTAGACACTAACCATAAGAGATTTTCCTTTGATAACCAAGTGAGCTCAATTAACACTAGTTTTCATGCCAACTTTATTTGTCTCCCAAGTAAACTTAGTGGATACTATCTTCTGCAAATTCTCTTTGGTAACTGAGTGAGCTCAATTAACACTTGTTACCTTCCAAATTTCCTTTATCTCTTGAGTGAATTTTTTAAGCACTATCATCTAAACTTGGCATGCATAAGAATGCTCAAAAACTATAGAAAATTATCTTCATCAATTGAGTGAGCTCAATAGACATTGACTGGTGAATGTATGACATTTTGTGTAACATCAAAGACAATATATGATTGACCAATTATTTTCAACACTATAAAGGCATGTGTCATCAACACATCATGGGGCTAATGTTGTGGAATGGACACTCACATGACAAAGGAAAATAGCACTAAAATGCAAACAACTATCCCCCCATGAAACTTTATAATGTAGTGCAAATACAATAAGTCACAATGATGTGCAAAATTTTAGGATGCAAGGAGTGGCACCTTATCTTAGTGTGTTTGCATAAAAGTGCTTACAAATGATATCAATAATTATTAGAAAGGGTAGAGAGATATTAAAAAATATAGTACAACCCAAAAGAAGAAATTCCATGCCACAAAAATTATTCCTAGACCTGAAACACCCAAGATATCCACCATAGTGCAATAAGGAAAAAATAAGAATAGAAAGAGCTTGGAGTAGAATCTAGAAGATAAATTACCATTTCTAGAAAGATAACTAGATGAAATTTTCACAAATATAATGTTTTCAAAAAATAGAGGTGGTATGCTCGAGATATGCCTTCTGGAGTGAAAAATAGAACACTTAGCTTTTACTGCCCAGACAAGCAACCAAGCTATATTAAAATCCCACAAAGTCTGCACCAATAGAACAACATTAGAATTGGATTTTTGGGAATTTTTTTTCTAAAAATAGAGTTTGCATGCTCAAGATATGGCCAAAAAACCAATAGATGCTCTAAAAGGGTCAAAAAGCTATGTAGGGGATGATGCAGTGATGAAATCATGCTGATGTTAGTAGGATAGTACATTAAATTTGATTGCATGGGGTCATCACATCAATAAATGATTGCCACATCAGTGCTGATGTGGTAGTGCTACATGGCATGCTAACATGGTAGTATGAAGCCCATGTACTGATGTGGCACCTACCATGTGGCAGATGTTGATGTTGTGTTAATGCCATGTGATAGGAAATGACTACACCACATGGGCACACACTGGTAGGCTCTAAAGATTCCATGTGGTTTGTGGTAGCTAGTTGCCATAAGTGACAAAGCCACTCAGATAGCAGTGTGTGGGTGGTCATAGGCGGCAATGCTACCCACACTGGTAGTGAACAGTGGTGACCAGTAGGTGGTCAATCAGTGGTGGCTGATAGGTGCTCAACCGATAGCAGTGGTGACTAGTGGTACTATGGTCAGGTGGCAGTAGGGTCATGACGATAGTTGGGTAGTGCTCTTTGGCCAACTGTGGGTTGCCATGTAGCAACCTGTCATTGGTCCATTTCATTTTTTTAATAATTTTTTTTATGTCTCATATGGTGTTCTCATGGGTCTAAGAGCAAACAATGACCAAATGAAACTATATGGAAATGGGGGTTTTGAGGTGCTTTGAGTCCAATGGTGAGGTCTATTTGTGCTCAAAGTGTTCCAAAAGATCAACCCTTCTGTCTAGTTAGCTAAATACCTTAGTAACAAAGGATTGGACATCCTTTTAAATTGACTCTATGATTAGATAGAATCATGTTTTTTCCTAATAATAACATGCTAACTTCATTTTATTTTGTCAACCTTGGAGTGTAAACTTGAGAGGGTGGCTGCAAAGTATATGCTTTGATTCCTTGAGTATATGCACCGAGTTGTGGTGCCAAAAAGGTGACAACCTTTTCTTTTTTCATTTCTTGAATAGTGCATACACAGTTCAAAAAAAGTGAAATTATATAAATAGGCTACATACCCATAGCCCATTTATTTTATCTCAAGTTTTTAGCTTCTTCCAACAGTAGCACGTACGTGAGTTAGATAAAATGAAACTTTTCACTACCCACCTTGCCGATATGCCTCCTCGCCAATGAAATTCAAGATCACAAACATGCCCACACCCACAACGTATGTGATCTAAACTTCATTTTGTATTGTTTGATATGTTTTTCATATTGTTTTGTAGGTTTTTTATATTATTTTATAGGGTTTTTACAATTTTTATTTAGATTTGTTTTTATTAAAGATTTATATTGATTTTTTATCAAGAAATGTCAATAATCAACCAACAAATCCACAAGCACCTCAAAACCAAAACCCTCCCCAAGAAGAACAACAAATTTTGCAACCTAAACCAATTGCAAGACCTCCACTTGCCACACAAGAAAATATAATAAATGAAATAGAAAGAGGCAAAGCTAAATTAGAAGGACTCATTGGTCGGTTGAAAGAATCTGGACAAACCAATCTAATGAAGGCTCAATTGGCATCATCCCTCGAATCCATTAAGACCCAAATAGCCTTAGTTAGTGGTCAGTTAGATATTTGGTGGGATAAGAGGGATGGACAAAAAAGATTTTATGCAAATAAATTGTCATATGAAGATGTTAAAAAAAAAAAGAAATACCAAAAGGTAGAATATGTGCATTATTTAGAAAACCTAGTGAGTAAGATACTATTAGAGAGGGTACTAAATGGTTCCCCATCCATTGGTGCATACACAATGCTATAAGAAATAATTTTTGGGATAGGTGGTGGATGGTTTTTGATGCCCCTCCT
Source organism: Cupressus sempervirens (assembly GCA_028749045.1). NCBI lineage: Eukaryota > Viridiplantae > Streptophyta > Pinopsida > Cupressales > Cupressaceae > Cupressus > Cupressus sempervirens. The sequence goes on along the minus strand of CM053790.1, from coordinate 289,629,970 downwards.
TGCAACAATCATGAGGTCCCTATTTATTTTTTGAAGAAATTGTATTGTGAGTTTGTCCTTGGGGAGATCTCCAATTATTTTGATATATTATACTTCTAGGGTAGAGGTGGGGGGTCATTATTTGAGAGGCTGGGAGCACATCATGATCCTAATGTAGTTAGGGGACCTATGGTCAAGCCACATCATGAGCATGTGACTATTCCTTCACTTGTGAAGGAATATGTAGAAGCAAGCTCTCCAAGGACCATTAATGCTTTGACATAGACCCTCATCCATTACACAAGCCCATTAGTTGAGGGGGAGCCTTCCATGCATCACAGTCACATGTGCACTTCATGTGGATCCTTTTACAGATTTGGCACTCATACTAGAGATGGTGTGGATGATGGGCTCGTCACTAATCAGTTCCTAAATGAGACATTTGGCATTGACACAAAGGTAAATTACAATTATAATTTACTAATTTGATCACATTTCATATGTATAGTGAATGATTAATTAATTAGCATCTATTGACATTGTTCAAAATTTAGGGTTAGAGTGTTGGCGAGCCTAGTAGCGATCCTCCAACCCCATTTTTTGTCCCATACACGAGTCCAAAGGTATGTATTGATTTAATCATTTAAGTAATACATATATTTATTAACTAATCATATTAAGGATTGACAAAAAAATGATGCATGTGCATCAATTCTCTAAAGGACTATCAACCTTTACTATGGACTCAAAGCATAGACATCATACAAGCTATGTATAGGTATATTTTTTTCATGTTCATTTAATTCATTTGATTATATTTGTTTCATGTTTCAAATTACATGTAACGTGTATTATATGACATGAAACTCATGATGTCGAACACTCCTCATCTCTGATAGTCCATCAATCATGGAGTGGCCATAGCTATGGCTAGCTCACAGCCATTGACTAAGGTATAAAAGAGTTTTCTTGGTTTTAGTTGTTTTTTATAATAGTTAGTATCAAAATTTTTAATGTTATTTATAAGTGATTATATTGATTGAATTGTTGTAGGGTTTCATTACACCTGATTTTCCACGAGCCTTTGAGGTGGACTTGCAGAGCGACTATTTGATGGTGGTAAGAAAATAATTAATTTTGTGTGTACATATATTTGATTTCAATGTATAATAAATATTGATTCATATCCACTTTGTTTGTATCAATTCGAGTTAGAGAAGAGCCTCAACAAGAGGATGAGTGAGCATGTTAGGAGGACCCCATCATCTCCACCATCTCCCTCCACACAACAACAACAGACCTTGAGAGATTTGTTCCCTTCCCCTTGTGGGGAGGAAAAGATATAGTTGATCTAGACATGTATATCTAGAGGAATCAGTGGACATATTCAATACACATTTGATGTATATGACATTCTATATTTGATGTATGACATTTATTTGATGTATGACATTATTCAACTTATGACATTATTGGTTAATATGTGATATGTTTGTTCATATACGATATTATTGGTTATGATAATATATTATGTGTTTGTTAATGTACATGACATTATTGGTTATCATTTTATATTATATGTTTGTTCTTGTATGACATTAAATTAGATATGTTCATGTATGAGACTAAATTAGATATGTGCATGTATGACATTAAATTCGATATGTTCATTTATGAGATTAAATTCAATACCTAATCTATTCAAAACTTTGATAGAATATTGATTAACAATAAACTTTATCACTATTTAAGCATAAGTTAATCATTTCCAATATGTCATCATTGTATGATTTATGATCTTGTTCATGTTTAAAGTTTTCCTTCTTTGTCATTTGTTTATCAAGTTTAATTCAATACCTAATTAGTTTGAATTTTTGATACAATATTGATTGGAAATAAAATTTATCAGTCAAGATTGATCTCACAAAGTTTAAGAGGCACTCCTTGATAGCTTGACTTGTTTCCAAGGTAGTCACAAAAGGATCAAATGCCCTGGAAAGAAATCCATTATTGTAATATACCTAACACTTCCCTTAACAAAAATAATATCTGCTACCAATTTATTCCAAATTGAAGCAATCAAATTCAAAATACACTGAGCATTAGATAAAACAACTAATAATATAATACAGGCCCCAATAAGCATAGTAACAATGTAAGATCTATAATGGTATTACCTACAAACCAACATTGCACCAATCCTACCCTTTATAGTATTAACCCAATGCACAAAGTGATATTATAACTATGTTCCTACCCTCTATTTCACCCATATATTTTATGTCTTAAGTTTTCTGTCAGGATTAGTGGTATGGAAAATACCTTGGTAGGGATCACTAGATCACAAGAATTGTGTTATCTTGTGTTATCCAATGTCAAATTCTTCAACTACACCAACGTTGTATTCATAAAAACAATAATCAACCATGTACGTGTCCTAGATTAATGTGTAGATTAGATTCATTTTAGTACAATGCAATGGTCATAAATGATTCTTTCTATGTAAAAAATTTATAAATTTAATTATTCAGGTTAATCTTAAATATTGTTACATAAGAAGTAGATTAAGTTTTACAATTGCTAATAATCATTAATGTATGCACATACACTTAAACTTAAAAAGGATGACCTAAAGAAGACAAATTAAGTATGAAGTTGATACAAAATCAATAAGAGAGTTCTAACATGATATATTCAATATTTTTTGAATTAGAGAAAACTAAGTATTAATATGATGATCTCTATGAATCTATATCACCATCTAGATGTCTCTCTGCGTCTCCCTAACTCTCTCTATTTCATCTCACATTCATCCTCTTCTTATATCTCTATGAATTTATAACTATCTTTTTATTTCCTTTAATCTTCATGTCTACCTACACCTTCTTTTGTTTCCCTCTATCTCTATGCATCATTCCTTCTTTCCCTCTCTCCTTCTCTGTTTATAATTATATTTCCCTACTTCTCTATCTCTATCTCTCTATATAATTTTTTTTCATATCTCTCTATCCTTGTATGTCACTCTCTCTTATTCCCCCCTCTTTATATTTCTATTTTTTCCATATCTATGTAGCCATCTATCCTCTTTATCTCCCTCTCACTAATGTAGAGATGTTGGGCAAGTAGTGAGGTTTAAGCACTTTCTTCTTCCTAATCTACCAAAATAAACTTGTGGCCTTCCTAATATCTTACTCCTTTAGGATATCATTTTTGTGGCCTATCTAAAGTGATAGGGTCATTTGTGAACTCCTCCAAGGTGAGTACTTCTCCAATCAAGATCTTCCACCTTTTTGTTTTACAAACACTAGCCCTATTGCAAGCCAATTATTGTAACTCTTCACGAATGGCTTCACCAAACCCAAGTTTTTATTGGGACACCTTCATTATGTTGAACTGATCAAGAATCAACTCTTGGTTTAACCCTCCAATTGTCATATAGTACAAAATGTTGACTATCATAGAATTCCTTGTAGGTCTCCTACTCTAATTTTCTAGACTTAAATTCCTCTTAGGTTGAGATCTAACTATTCTATGGGTAGATTTAGAGACCCTTTTGGAATTTATTTAAGACTCCAAAGCCTAGATTCCCAATTCCATTCCTATAGCACCTAACCCATGCAAAGTACATAGACCTAATAAGGTTACACTAGGTTTGGTTTTCAAAGTAATTACTAGATAATTGGTGCATGAATTGGTGAATGGCCTTAGACCTCCTCTACTAACCAAAAATAACTCAAATCCACCACTAAACTACACCCATCAATTCAATTCAACATTTTAAAATCTTTTTAGTCTCAATCCTACATGAATACACTAAGCTATTCAACTTAGGGACTAATGCAAACATGATTTTTCCATCGAGACACTTCCTAAGCTCTAGGAATCTATAATTATACTCTACTTACTTGAATTTTCTAGAATATTAGAGAATTCCACTGGTTCAAATACAAGTTAGGGCTTCATTTGTGGAATGAGCTCTTAATAAGCCTTTTCCTAGATTGTTTCTAGAAAACTTTCCTTAAAAACTTTAAATCAAAACTAAACTCTCTCAAACCAATTTAAAATATCACAATAACAAAAAGGATCTTCAAAAAATCAACTTAGTTTGTAAGAATCACCATAGATACGATCACACAACTAAAAACATACTCCCTAAGACCAAATAACTTAAGTCCCTTTAGTTAGGAGTTCTTCTAAATTGAAAGTAGTATTCTTAATGTTTTTAAGTGTCAACCAAGTAGCATCCTCCAATAAATGGTGTTTCCATTTTACTAGGTATTCATAGTAAGTAGAACTCTTGGTTTGTTTGGCTATCCTCTTGTCTAGAATGTATTCAATTTCTTGTATTGGTGGTTGACAGAGCTCTTGTAGCTCTTTGTCTTATGGTAGATTTTCATTACCAACAATGGAAATACTAGTAATAGGATGTTTATATGCATATAGGTCACATATATCATATAATAAGTTGAAATTAGATAACCATTAAACACTTTGTAAAGTACTACCTACATATCATTACAACCATGTCAACTGAGTTCAAATTAATATTTAGAATCTAGGAACATATCAAGAAAGACATACAATTTAGGTGAGAGAGATTTGGCATGTTTACCCAGCCAAATTGATTTAGCCATGTTTACCCGACCACCCAGAGCTAACTGAGTAGACAGTTCAGTCCTACAAAAAAATATGAGAGTGATTTGGTAGTTGCCAACTTTGTACTAGCCAACACTAAGTTTTAACATCACCCAAAATGGCATTGTAAAATGAAAATAGAGTGTGATCTCCAAAAAAAGAGAGAGGTTATTGTAGGTCTCTGCAACATGGTCTTGTAGGAACTAGAATCACATCCATAACTCACAGGAGCTCTGAGATATGCCTCATCAAAGATTGCAACCCTATGGCATTTAGTGACCGTTAGGGACGTTTTAGTTTGGCATGCTCAAGATAGTTTGAGTGCTAAAGGGGATGGGACAAGGTTGGGGATAGGGTTTACCCGACCACCCAAAGCTAATGGAGTAGACAGTTTGATCCCACAATGAAAGGTGAGAGAGATTTGGCAGTTGGCAACTTTGTAGTGGCCAACAATGTAAGTTTCACCATCACCCAAGATGGCATCATAAAGTGAAAATAGAATGTGATCTCCAAAAAGTGAGAGATTTTATTGTAGGTCTCCACAACATGGTCTTGTAGGACCTAGAATTGCATCCATACCTTGCATGAGCTCTAAGATATACCCTATCAAAAATTATAGCCCTATGGCATTTAGTGACCCTTAGGGACGTTCCAGTTTGACGTGCTTGAGATTGTTCAAGAATTTAAGGGAACAAGAAAAGGTTGGGGATAGGATTTACCTGGCCACCTAGAGCTAACAGTACAAACAGTTTGATCCCACAACGAAAGGTGAGAGAGATTTGGCAATTGGCAACTTTGTACTGGCCAACACTACAAGTTTCAGCATCACCCAAGATGGCATTGTGAAATGAAAATAGAGTGTGAACTCCAAAAAGTGAGAGAGGTTATTGTAGGTCTCTACAACATGGTCCTGTACGAACTAGAATCACATCCATATCTTGCACGAGCTCTGAGATATACCCCATCAAAGATTATAGCCCTATGGCATTTAGTAACCCTTAGGGACATTCTAGTTCAACGTGCCCGAGAACATTCAAGAACTAAAGGGGAAAAGATGAGGTTGAGGATAGGATTTACCCGACCATTCAGAGTTAATGGAGTGGACAGTTAAATCCCATGACAAATAGTGAGAAACATTTGGTAGTTGGCAAATTTGTACTGGCAAACACTAAAAGTTCTAGCAAATTCCAAGATGGTATCATAAAATGAAAATGAAATGTGATCTCCAAAAAGGAAGAGAGGTTATTGTAGGTCTCTGCAACTTGGTCCTGTAGGAACTAGAATTGCATCCATACCTTGCATGAGCTCTAAGTTATGCACTATCAAAGATTGTAGCCCTATGGCATTTAGTGACCCTTAGGGACATTCCTGTTGGGCATGCCCAAGAACATACGAGTGCTAAAGGGTACAGGACAAGATTGGGGATAAGTTTTACCCGACCACTTGAAGCTAACAGAGTAAAAATTTTGATACCATGATGAAAGATGAGAGAGATTAGGCAGTTGGCAACTTTGTATTTGCCAACACTACAAGTTTCAGCATCACCCAAGATGGTATCATAAAATGAAAATAGAATGTGATCTCCAAAAAGTGAGAGAAGTTATTGTAGGTCTCCACAACATGGTCCTGTAGGAACTAGGATCACATCCACACCTCGCATGAGCTCTAAGATATACCCCATCAAAGATCACAGCCCTATGGCATTTAGTGACCCTTAGGGACATTTTGGTTTGGCGTGTTTGACAACATTCAAGCACTGAAGGGGATAGGATGAGGTTTGAGATAGGGTTTAACTGACTACACAAAGCTAACAGAGTAGAGAGTTCGATCCCATGATGAAAGGTGAGAGATATTTGGCAATTCACAACTTTGTACTAGCCAACACTACAAGTTTTAGCATCACCTGAGTTGGCATCATAAAATGAAAACGAAGTGTGATCTCTAAAAAGTGAGAGATTTTGTTGTAGGTCTCTACAACATGGTCCTATAGGAACTAGAATCACATCCATACCTCACACGAGCTTTGAGATATGCCCTGTCAAATATTGCAGCCCTATGGCATTTAGTGACCCTTAGGGATGTTCTGGTTCAGCGTGCCCAAGATTTTTTGAGCACTAAAGGGGGATAGAGAAAGGTTGGGAATAGGGTTTACTCGACCACCTAGAGCTAACAATGTAGACAATCACGACAAAAGGTGAGAGAGATTTGGTAGTTGGCAACTTTGTACTAGTCAACACTACAAGTTTTATCATCACTCGAGATGGCATCATAAAATGAAAATAGAGTGTGATCTCCAAAAAGTGAGAAAGGTTATTATAGGTATTTGCAACATAATCCTGTAAGAACTAGAATCGCTAGCCCTGCATGAGCTCTAAGATATGCTCCGTCAAAGATCACAGCCCTATGCCATTTAGTGACCCTTTGGGATGTTTTAATTTCGTGTGCTTGAGAACATTCAAGTGCTGAAGGGGATAGGATGAGGTTGGGGATAGGGTTTACCTGACCACCCAGAGCTAACAGAGTAGACAATTTGATCCCATGATGAAAGTTGAGAGAGATTTGGTAGTTGGCAACTTTGTATTGGCCAACACTGCAAATTTTAGAATCACTTGAGATGGCATCATAAAATGAAAATAGGGTGTGATCTTCAAAAAGTGATAGAGGTTATTGTTGGTTTTTACAGCACGGTCCTGTAGGAACTAGAATTACATCCATACCTCGCACGAGCTCCAAGATATGCCCTATCAAAAATCATAGCCCTATGGCATTTAGTGACCCTTAGGGATGTTCCAGTTCAATGTGTCCGAGATCATTCAAGCACTAAAGGGGATAGGATAAGGTTGGAGAGAGGGTTTATCTGGCCACCTGATGCTAATGGTGTAGACAGTTCAATCGCACGATGAAAGGTGAGAGAGATTTGAGAGTTGGCAACTTTGTACTGGCCAACACTACAAGTCTTAGCATCACTCGAGATGGCATCGTAAAATGAAAATGGAGTGTGATCACTGAAAATCAAGAGAGGTTATTTTAGGTCTCCACAACATGGTGCTATAGGAACTATAATCACATCAATACCTCGTAGGAGCTCTGAGATATGCCCTGTCGAAGATCGCAGCCCTATGGCATTTAGTGACCCTTAGGGACATTCTGGTTCAGCATGCCCGAGAATGTTTCAGCATTGAAGGGGAAAAGAAAAAGTTGGGGATAGGGTTTACCTAGCCACTCGGAGCTAATGGAGTAGAAAGTTTGATCCCACAACCCTTTTTCCACTAAGTTGCAAATTTGAGCAACTTTTACAACTTTCAACAATGCAACTTTGTACAAAAAGTACAGTTTTTACATTTTACACTTGATTACAATTCTATGACTTAGAAAAGGTTCAGCAATAGAAAAATAAATTATTTCCAAATGCTCATTCCTTTACCAATTCCCAAAATCTTGCAAAGTTGTTAGCATTTTTGCAATTTTGTTTTGACAACTTTTTCAATTTTCTGCAATTTTTGACATCTTAACTCCTAGATGCCTAAAACTTCACCTAATGACCCTAAGGACATTTATAATCTTCTAAGAAACATAAAATTCTTTTTTTCCTTGAAAAATCACCTATATTACTCATTTTTATGCCTAAAAAGTGGCCCATAGGCATATTTGACACAAAACCCCACAAATAAAAATAATGACCAAGGGTGACTTCCAAGCATGGAAAGGGTCTATTTATATCCAAACTAACATGAATCCAACATTAGATTCAAACTCTGCAACTTTCATTGGCTAGTTGCTTCACAAACTCAAGGCTAGGCTTCTAGCCTTGAACATGGAAAATCACAAACATCTCCTCACAACCCAAAGAAAAGAATTACATATTTGGATACCCTTTTAAGTTTTATACAACATACTAAATCCTTGGGATCTCAAGAGAAGTATGCAAAAACTAAGTTTTTTAAGGCTCACTTAGGAATGTAGGCAATTAGGTATCCATTAACAAAGGAAGAAGCCTACCTCTTGAGAAAAAATTCAAACTAGAATTTGGACCATGAGGGTGATCATATAAGATGATCACATACTAATTTTCAAGCCTTGAAACCTTCTCTATAGCGAGTTATGAAAGATGTTGCTATGAATTTCTAGCATGCACATGGATCTTGCATGCCTAGGGCATCAAGTTTTTCCCTCCAGCCTGATTCTTTTGTCCTAAAACCAAAAGGAACATAAAAAAAATTATGGTAACTCAGATTCCACCAAGGGTTGTTAATTTCCCATGGTGGAATCTCAAGATAAGAGGGAAAATAGATGAAACCCTAGGTAATGGCACAAAATGGGGACAACAGTTAGTAAAATGGGAATATCTTGAGTTGTAGAGTGAATTAAAACCTCATTCCAAGTGCAAAAAAATGAAGATTCATAAAGATATCCAACCATAATAGATATCTATACTTATATGTGATCAACTTGACCAATGAGCAGCAAATATTAAATAAAACTTAGAATTTTTGCCTTTTTCTCCATTGTTTCAATATTGTACAACTTGTACAGATTGGTAGTAGTGAAATTTTGGTATGGTTGGTATGTATGGATTTGTAGTACTCATACTTCTTTTGTAACCTAGCCTAATCTAGCCAATTAGGTCCATGACTCAAAGTGTGTGTTAGTTGGTGCTAGAATAGAGTCAGAGTTTGATCTTTTGGAATCTCTAAGAAGTGTGGCTCTTTGCTAAGTGTCTAGTTGTATGAATTACTACTAATCCATTAGCATTGTCTTAGAGAAATATGGAATAGGAGGATGGGCCTTATTCATCATGGATAACTTAAATTTCTTCAAGAGATAGTGACATGTATTCTAGAGATAAGCACAGATCATTATGATGCATTTAAAGGATTTTTCTGGGGAAGTTTACAAAAGCATCTTTTCTAATGAGTGACACTAGATTTGAGGTTTTTCTTGATCTAGTACAAAGGAAATACTAGGGAAGGAATCAAAAGAGATTGGAATATTCATTATAATATATAGTAGAATGGATTTGTTGAGAGAAAGAATCATTCTATATATAAGGAAGAAAGTGTTATATGCTATATGACCAAGACATGCCTTGTTACCTATGGGAAGAGACATGTAGTACAATAGTATACACATACAACAAATCTCCACACAAGATGCTAGGGAAGATGACACTAGAGGAAGCTTTCATAGGGAAGAAGTTAGATGTTAGTTGCTTCAATATATTTGGAAGTTTGATATATTTTCATATTCCAAGTGATACACATGTACTAAGTAAGATCTGACTATAGATATGGGCTACTTTGTTTGGTATAGTAAAACCTCAAAGGAATATAGGAATTTTCTTCCAAACACTAGAAGAGTTATACTTAGATGTGATGTTAAGCTCATGGAGGAAAAGACATTTAGAAGGTATAAATATTTTCTACTAGATGATCAAAGTGAGTAGCTGATAAAAGCTACAAGCATAAATCAACCAAGTCAAAGGCATCAAATCTTAAGTATAGTTACTAGTACAAAGTAGGATCATGTGGTGAGGATTCACAAAATAGGGAAAAGCTGGTGCAACATGAAATGCATCAAGAAGATATAGACATAAATGGACATGTTTCAATAGGTTTTATAACCCCAAAACTCAAGTTCATGCACAAACCAAGTTACCCCCCTTAACTAGGCTACTCTCTCTATTAGGTTAGCAAACACTATGTTTTGGAATTATCTCACAAACTTTCCAAAAAACCAAGAAAATAAACACTTGTTTCAAATACCTTTTTCAAAGTTTTATAACATATCTAAAAACAAGATATCACTCCTTTGTAAAGATTGTATAGAACATGGAAGTTTGTCTCAGAATTAGGCCTAATTAGGCCACTTTTACAAAGCAAGTGTGCTTTAAACTTAGCTCTAGACTTCCAAAATTTCTATAGTCTGGTATTTTGATGCAAAACTAAGGATTCCACAATCCTTTTTCCAAGTTGACTCTTCTAGGCATGCTTTCCAACAAGCCCTCTCATTAAATGGTGCAAAACAACGATTTTATGGTTCTCCCACATCCAGTCACTTCTAAGACTTTTTCACAGACTAAAAACCATATTTAGGACATTTTCTAACTCATCAAAACATAAAATCATACCTTCATTAAGGTAAATGTTCTACTGGTGTACTTGTAGCAGCATTTTCCTCTCTTTTTTCCACTATTAGTCACGGTGATCACCTCTTAAATGTTTCTTCTTACACTCAAATCAGTTAGTAGAATTTGAAACATGTTATAATAGATCCATAACCTAAGAAAAAATAACAAAATACCCAAAGAATGGATCAGATCATCATAAAACCCCTTGAAACATTTTTTTTTTGGGACTGTTACAACATTGTTACTGTAAATAACAAGACAATGAGACTTTTAATGCTTCAAGATAACTTTTAAAAACCATGAAATGACTGTATGAAAGTCTTAATTAATCCATACAAGATTTGAATGCTATAGTCAATGAAGATACAATGAAATCATTCAAAGAAATAGTCTTGAAAATATTCCAATTTATTGGCTTTGTTGTCAAGATCTCCTCCTTAGTCCTTGGTGTCTTCAATGAATGTATCTTCATAGAATGACCTTGGTGCCCCTACACCATTAAGTGATGATGATGAACATGAGTAAAATTATGAGATCTTTTCCTAAATGTTACAATGAAAAAGTCATATCTATTTTGAAATTAAGAACTATAAAACAAGTTTCAAGAGAAGCTTAGGATGGAAGACTTTTTTTTCTATGAGATGACTACTCTTGGTAATAAGCTACCAAATATTGAAACTACAATCAAATAAAATATTTATAAGGATAAGGAAGAACTTTTAAAAGATAGTAGCTATGCTAAGTGTAAGAATTTGTTCAAGGAAAAAAATGAAAATGACAAGATCTAGTAGCTCAATCAATAACACAAATTTTCTAATTGTTGGCCAACACTAGTGCAGGAGCACCAAGGTCACAAGCAGGAGTCAAGATGAGTAGTTGGGACATTGATGGATCCTTAGGTAGATCAGAAGAAAATTGGCCTTCTAAGGTGATTAAAACTTGTAAAGAGTTTAATCATGGACATGTGATCTTGTTTTGATGATAGATTGATCATATTGTAATCAAAGCTTTAATGTAAGCCTTAATGGCATTATTGAGCCTATAAGGTATTTAGGGGTCACTAGGAATGGATTTTGATTCATCCTAGGTTAGGGATGGATAAAAAGAACCTATAAGGGTCTTGAATAATGTAATAAGGCTATCAAAGCCTCTAAAAGATGTAAAAGGCACTAAAAGTGCAATATTTTGTAAGTGCCAAAATGGGCTTAATGGAGTCATGTAAGGGGTTCAAATGGTAGGTATGAGTTTTTCTTAAATTTTTTTGTTTAATAAATTCTCAAATGACCATATTAATGTAATGGGATAGTCATGTAGCAAGGAAGATCAAAAACTTGTCAATTGACAACTAAAAGTGTTAATTTGACAACAAAATAAGGTGATTAATGCACAAAGGTGGTTAGAAGGGTAGTTAGAGAGGTTTCTTTTGGTTTTGAGAGTCTAAATGAGTTTAAAACCTCATTCCCATGTGCGGGAGACAATTTTGGATGGTTGAAATTGATTGGTAATGCAAGAGTTTTGAAGTTTGAGCAATGAATGTATAGTTTTCCCTGAAATTTTGATAAAAAATCTAAACTTGTAACTATTTTAATTTCATTTTTAAAGTACTTTTTGATCTAATTATTTTTGGAGGTGATAGGAAAATGTTTTTACTTTCATTTAGCATTTTTATGAAGGTTTAATCAATCATTTTGTATTTTTCATATTGATTGTCCTAAAATCAGTTGTAGCTGACAGTTTAAGAGGGGTTTGAGAGTCATTTTCTGAATCTGACCCATTCTAGTTTATGTGATTACTGGGGTTTGTGGAATGATTCAGTAATATTTTAAAATATGTTCTTTAATCATTCATTTGCAGGGAAGAACCTAGAGTTGAGTTTTTGATGCCTAAGTGTATGTGGTTGAGTGAGAAAGAGTGCATAAAAAGGGGTATGTGACTGCTCCAAAGGTGGATTTAGTGTTTTCTCCAAAAATGAGTTGCATTTTATGTTGGAAGCCATCTAATATAACCAAATTGAAGGTGTTTGAACCATTTTTGGGTTCTAGAGATGTTGTGAAGGAAGATTTCTGGAAAGCCATAGGGTAAAGGGGGTAGAAAGGAGGGTTTTGCAAAAACCATTGTAAATTTGATCATGAGACCAAAAAAATAGAATAATCCTTGAATTTTATTTGTTTCTTAAGAATTTTTTGGGTCATGGGAGTTCTATGAGTCAAGGGATTTTGAGTTGCTTTGTAAATGGCCTCAAACTAGGCCTAGTTGGCAGACTGAAATAGCCAGTTTTGAGTGATATTTTACAAAAAAAGTGTATTTGGTTTTGGAGTATATTTTAGAGTGAGGAAAAGAGTATTTTAATCACAAAATATTTTAGGAAGTTCTATGGGAGATTTTGGAGAAAATAGCAAATTAGTGACTGGCAAGGGCTAGTTGGAACAAGCCTAGAAGAGGCAAAATTGAGAAAGTGTAAGAGATGAGTTGCTGAGAGTGTGAAAAGAGTTGGAACATGTTATATGGGATGTGTTGAGATGATCCAAGGTGTTGGGGTAATTTTATGAAGCCAAGGATGAGTTTTGGTATGTTGGAGACACCAGGGTACACTAGGTGCATGGTGAACAATGTGAGTGTTTAGAAGATAAACTGAAGATTTGGGTTATAACCTCTTAGACATGGTTGTAGGAAGATGTTACCAAGACAGAGACCTCCTCTTGAACCCTAGATATTTTGATTCCTTGGTTATAGTCATGGATATTGTGATCATTCATATACTTGAACAACTAACACCATGTTAGAAATAGTTTTGTGAAAAAAGACAAAAATAGAGGGAAATGACCATCAAATATGCATGATTTAAATAGCACTTTACTTCATAAATCACTTCAACTCAATCATTATGTTGTACAGACAACCTCATCATATGTCACTTGAACAAACCTATCATAAGATTTAGATATAAAAATGAATTTAGAAAGGATTCTATTGATGAAATATATAATATTACCTATCCAATGTAGCAATAGTAATAGATCAATCTAAAGAATGATCTACAATAATTACAATAACCATAGAAATTTTATATTGTTCTTTGATATAAAATAACATGGGTTACATAGAAAACATATGCCAACAATATCTAATATGGTTTATTAGATATATGCAAAAACCATTCTCAATTTTCAAATCATAATGTTAAGTTTATGGTTTTTCTGACAAGATACAATTTTCTTTACTCAAACCTTGGAATGACATATTTAAAATCTGCATAATAACTAGGTTTAATATTCACTATACAAAATCTTGGAATGACTTGTTTCAGAAAATATATTTTCACTTCATAATGTATCCCTCCCATCATTAGGTTGTGTAGAAGAAAAAAATTATGGAATTGTTTGTCTCCATCATTGATTTGGCACAAGATCTTTTGATCAAGTTGTATATACTCTTCAGCTTGATCATTGTTTTAATATTGTAAATAGGGTTCTTGAAGAATGTTTTAGGAATTTTGTTCATGACCAGATTGACCATATTAGATCTTTTTTTATTTATCTTTTTTCTTCTACTTAATGAGGAGTTACAATGTTTGATTTATTCAAACTATATTTAAAACAAAGGATGTAGATTTGGCATATAACAAGTGGCTTTTTCTCTCAAATTTATTTGCTTACAGTTCCAAGCTTTAGTTAGGGGAGACTCCATCTAATAACTCAAGTATGCCCTAATTGACTTCCTATAGTTTTGGATTTGTGTCTAAATATTCTAAAAATGTGTCCTTCACATGTTCATTCCTCTACCCACACTATCCATTTTCTTGTCTTATGACAATTTTTTCCATCATAGTAATAGATTTTTAAGATAAGTATACATAAAAGCAATTAGATCTATATCATGACATATATTCTTCAGTATCAAAATCATCATATTTGTATCTCTAGAATATGTAACTAACATCTATTTCACCATGTTGGCTATTCATTAGCTATTTTATTCACACCAAGAAATTTAGGGTATTAGAAGGGTGTGGTTTGTATGACAGAAGGTGGAAACTTGAACCTTGTATTCTATTCATTCATAGTAAGAGATTACATCTAAAAACAAGATTACACATGACTGAACAAACAATCTATTCTATCTTCCTTCCAACAAAAAAAAAGCCCTTTTCAAAGCTACAATGGGCATTATTTAAAGGAAAGCTACAACTTCCTACTTCTACGATCACTCCATCAATGTGGATCAATTAAAGATCATAACTTTTACAATAGAAATATCATTAATAGTGTTTTAACTCCTCCAAGAATATAGTAGGTTGAGAAAGCTATATTTTTGCACTACCATAATAGAAATCACACAATAATTTACTTGTTTTGGTGATTCATCAATCTGGTCATCTTTGACTTAGCATTGAAATACTGACTTTGACTATGTCCAGCAAGTACCTACAAAATATTGAATGCAACAACTTCCACATACATATATTCATTTCATCATCAATGTTAGAAAAGGTATAATGTTCATACTATCACTCTTTGCAAATCCTATGGCTACAAGAAGGAACCTATCCAAACATAGCATGGATGAGGAAATATTTATTAGCATGTAATATTCCTTCATTAAACCATAGAAGTCCATATATTCAATCAAACACAACATATATGAAAAAACTATACTTCAATCTTCATGTCTTAACATATAGATAATATATTCATTAAAACATAGTTTCATTTGCTTAAACCATAGAGTCATAAAATGTTTCTTGGAAGATAATTGTCTAAAAACATGATAAAAAGTTCTCAAAATAATGCCCTTTTAGAGGCTCATCACCCCTCCTAGATCCACAAAAAACATGTAAAATAGTGCAAAAAAAGCCTCCAACAATAACTTTGTCCAAAATGAAAAAAAATTATATAAAATGGTGGTTTTTGGGCCTTCTAAATCCAATGGTGAGGTCTATTTGGATTCAAATTGCACCAAAAAAATGCACCCCTTCAGAGCCTAGAAAAAGGGTATCTCAAAGCCTTCAATAATAAAGCTTCAAAAAAAAACTTCAAACACAAACAAGAAGCTGCAAGAAAGTTCTAATACCATGTAGAAGTTGGTGTACAATATATATGCAAAACCCAAACCCAACTTCACAAAAGCCACAACAATCGCTTGCAAGCAAATAACCTGTTACATGGAAGATTGAAGCAAAGAAGAGAAGAGTGGCTCTCAAGATCAAAATTGTATTCAAGAGAGGAAAAAATGAAGAATAAGTGTTCAAATGTTCACATATTCAAGTGCTACAAAATATAAGGAGTGGTCTCCTTATAAAAGAAATCATCCACTTTGAGAGACTTGCTAAGTAAGTCACCTCTTTAGAAACTTGCCAATCAAGTTAACCTAACCCTAAAGGGATAATGTGACATTCAATAAAAGAATCTCTTTTATTAAATGTGACCCACATTATTTACTTTGAATGTCATCCACATGAAGTGATAAAAGTCAAACATCAATAGTGATTGAATAGTGATCTACAATAGTGAAATCTTAAGTGTAGATAAAGGTAATTAACCTTTGGGTAAGTGCACCAAGTTGTGGTGCCAAAAGGGGGGTATAAGTGGACACCTGTTTTCTAAATTTAGCAATTTCTAGACTTCAACAAGAATTTGAAGATAGTTATGCTCAAAATTTTAAGATATGAAAAACACAAAAGTCATAGTCCTTTGAATCTAGTTTCTAAACTACTAATTTTTTTTCAAAATGGTTTAGTTTTAGGTCCTCAAAAAAGGGGGCCACAAAGAGTGGTATTTTTTATTCCAAAAAAACATAACATAGTACAAAGTGTGGCCCCCCTAAAATTTTAACTTTTTTTTTGAAATTTTTTAATTGCTCAAGTCAAAAGTTACCTAACACTATGTAGTTTATCCCAGATTTTTTGGGTAATTTTATAACGTGTATTCTTTTTTAATGAATTTTTTAATTAGACACATCTGAAAAACATAAAATATCTACGTCCTCCCCCTAGAAATGATTGAAAACTAATCTAAAATAAAAACTCCTTTTTTCAAAGTGTGTAGAATTGAGTCTAGTTTCTTTAAAACTAAGTTGTAAAATTCGATGAACGAGCTAAAATTTACAACACAATTAGTACATGTTGGTTTTTGACAAAAAATGGACATACATTCAAAAGAAATTATAGATGAAAGGCTTGAAATAGTTCAAATAAAAAATTAATTATATGGTTGTGTAGCTAATACAGAGACCTACAATTTCATGTAACTTGATTTTATTGATGGTCAACCATGAGGAAATTGAAGGAGAGCACACAAGAAAAATCAATCATTTTTTATATGTTTGCAACAAAACACATCTTAGACCATTTTATAGACTCCAAAGCTTTGGGTTGGATCCCCAAGGCAAAACCAAACATTAGGCTTGGTAGAATGCAAAGCTTTGAATAGCATGTGCACCCTATAGTGCATGCGTGCTATAGCATGCATGTGCTATTTAAAGCCTTTTAAATTTACTTCTAAATAGTGCGTACATGCTTTGTATTTATTTTTTGAAAAGTGTGCATGCACTATGGTGCATACACACTATAGCACATGCACACTATAGCATGTACACACTATGCCTTGGCATACCCAAGCTATATCATGTGCACACTATAAAGCATATGCACTATAGCGCGTGCATGCTTTTCAAAACTAAAAAAAAAAGGTGTCACCTTTTTGGCACCACAACTTGGTGCACTTACCCCTTTACTCTAGTAGTAAGATTTTTTTTGGTATATGCAGTTAACAAGAACTTTAAATTTTATCAAATGGATATCAAATCAAATTTTCTAAATAAAAATATTAAAGAAGAGGTGTACATTGAACAACTTGGTGGTTTTATTTTGATAGATAAATGTGATATGGTTTTTATATTGAAAAAGGTACTGTATGGACTAAAACAAACATCTAGAGCTTGGTATGAAAGATTGGATAAGTATGGCATTTGTAAAAGGTAATGTCGATAGTAATTTGTATTTGAGAAAGAATGACAATGGACTATTCATTGTTGAAGTAGTTTTGGATAATATATTTTTTGGAGGAAATGATGAAGTGAGTGAAGCATTTTTAGATTAAACGAAGAAAGGATTTGAGATTAGCATGATTAGAAAGATGATATTCTTCTTAGGATTGTATATTATAGAGAACAATGATGACATTTTATATCACAAAAAAAGTATCTTAAAGATTTGTTGAAAAGATTTGGATTAGAAAGTTGTAAATCTATTCGAAAACCTATAGTAACTAAATGTAAGTTATCTAGAAAAGATGAATCCCCTACTATTGAATAAAAAAATTATAGATCTATGATAGGAAAATTGCAATATTTGACACACACTAGATTTGATATAGCGAGATTTGATATAGCTAATGCAGTCATAATTGTGGTAAGATTGTAGGAATATCCTAAAGAGACACATTATGTAGGAGTAAAGAGGATTTTTAGATATTTGAACAACACGCCTGATTATGGTCTAAAAAATTATATGACTTCACTTTATGTGCATACACTAATGTGGATTGACTAGGAAGTGAAGATGATAGAAAGAGAACTAGTGGTTGAGTATTCTTCTAGGTAGCAAGATTGGATTCTTGACTAAGAAAGAAACAAGATTGAATTTTGAAGAGTACAATAGAAGCAGAATATGTAGTAGCAACAAACAATAGTAATTAGATTATTTGAATGAAGAAAATGTTGAAATACAATGAGATAGATTTATTGAAACAGTTATCATACATTGTGATAACACAAGTTTTTTATGTCAAAGAATTTGATATTACATTCAAAGATAAAGCATATATCTATTAACTTTTTGAGAGAGAAAGTTGCAGAAAAAAAAGATCAAATTGGAATATGTCAAGAGAAAATAGTAGATAGAGGATATGTTGGTGTTTGAAAATGTTACCAGTTTCCAATCACCCTAATGAGAACAAGACACATCTAGGGGCAGCTAACTCCCATTTTCAATATGCCATTTCAGACATCATGCCAACTATAAGGCTTGACCCTTTTGCACTTCACGCTCTGCAAGACCTAGCCAGGTTAACCTTGAGGTTCTAATGTATGGTACTAGTGCAATTTAAACATAGATCTGAACCTATTTACTACAGATGAAAATCCCTTATATCTCCTAATGACTCATGAAATGACATAGATCTACAGTAGCAAATTGTAATTCTATGATATTCACAAGTTGAGTGAGGGTTAGACTTTTTAACTCTTCAACATACAAAAAACTAAATTGATTTTGATGAATAATTTTGAATTCAACAAAACCCCTAATATGCAACAGCATGAACAAGTGATCCTAGAAACGATCAGTGCCTTATCTACTGGGCAATTTCATGAATTAATCAGACACATATAGATACCTAATACTTATTTATATATTCAGATATATGATCTATCCATTCACCTTGTAAATAGACATCCATGTTCAATCTGAACCTCATTCTTACATGATATCCCCATCAGTAAACTTGCAACCATGTTGATTCCCCTAAAGCATTTACATAACCCCTTGAGTTATGAGCAACAATGAAATAACATACACCCTTAAGGGACTGCAAATAAAACCTAAGTTCTTTGTTCAAATATTATAAAACATTGAAGATCACTGATAAAGGAGATGAGAATCAAAATAAAACTAATGAAATTCTTGCTCGTTTGTATTCATCTCCTTGAAACAATATAGGCATATTCATAAAATCAAAACATGCAAACACTTAACATATTAGAACTAACTATATTATCTTTTGTACTGCTATTCATACAAGAGAAATTTGCTGAAAGAAATGTGGTATCATAGTATGGGAACACATCAAAACTAGATCCAAAACATGGTATCACAACAGTGATTGGTTTTTCTCCAAAGACTGGAACTCACTGCAACCAACCTCTACAAGGAGAGAGAAAAGAAAGATATAGGAAAAGAGAATTCCTAAATCTGATCTGAACATGACATCTATCCACTTGGAAAACCTTCTCAATAGGTTAAAACATCCTTTTAATCTCTCCCGTCAATTGGTGAATCAAATCTTCATCATTTGGCCTCCACAAGCTCAAAATATATGAGATATTTGATGAGAATCAATAACTGATTTTGATTCTAAATCTTTACTCTAGGTAAAAGTGAAAATTCATTTAAAAATGACTTCTAAAAGCCAAGAAAACCATTTGAAATCAATTTTCTTCACATTAAAACTTCAACAAGCCATCATATCTGCCTTTTATCTTATTCTGATGTCCCATGATGAATTTTGCTCATTTTGCTGAGAAGGCCCCAAAAATTACAAAACTGCTTATAGACTGAACTAGTGGACTGTTGTGCAAAACCTGACCCAAAATCTGGAAAATTCATCTTCTCATGGTTCCAATGGTATATTATAAGATATATTTTGGACAAAAAATGCCCCCTGGTAGTAGTTTGAAAAAATCAAGTCTGGACTATATCAGAGCTTTAAAAATGAAAATTTTAAAAAATTATATAGTCTGAACTATATATAAAAATTCAAAATATTTCAATTTTTCAATCTGTGGGTTTGAAGCATCTCAGTTTCCATTTGAAATTCAATTCTCCTTATCCCCCCAATCTACTATCACCATGTGGCAAACTCTGATTGACTATGACATTTGAAATTTTTAAAATTAATTAATATTTTAATATTAATTAATCTTCTTAACTTCTTACTTCCATCTCCAGTAGCACTGGAAGCTTTCCAACTTTCTTTTGTGTTCTTACATTAAAATTTTCCTTTACACCTTTACATTCACGAGCATATCCTCGGAGTGCTTAAAAATTTGATTTATGTGGTTATGCTCATGAGAATGTTTTAAATTTTCCTTTTACGCCCATACGGGCACCAGCGGACCACCGGAAGCATTTAAACTATGCTCACACTCATACAAGAAACTTTTGACTTTACAACCATACAAGAAGCCTCACACGTACGATCGTGAGCATTTAGAATTTGTCTTACGACCACATGGTATTGTTGTATCAACGTAAGTGCCTTTGAACTTCTTTTGCATTCTCACTTCTCTAGGTTTCACACCATGTGTTAATTTGTCTTTGGATGTTCCATAGTTCAAAATTTGTTTGACTCAAGCCACTCCACATAAACCTTGCCTTCTCTCCAAGCCGTGCTCATTGAGACATTTATTCTTTGGATGCTAGAATTTTTAAACAACAAAAATCCCCCTCCCTGTCACATGTGGGATATTGGCGGCATATCCATATGCCTTATTCATGTTTGCACATGGGTGCTTCCATTTTATCCCATGTCATGGATTGTTCTCACCTCTATTCCTATCTTTCTCATTGTGGGTTGCCCCTCTCTAGGTCATTTTTGTTGTAAATCTCTTTGCATGCGTGGAGTGTTTGCTGGTGTCATGCACTAAGGATAGACAACCTATTTGTAGGTTGCAGCTTGCATATAATGCATAGATCTCCCCTTTCATTTGCCTATGCCATCTACTGAGTGTGGATTTATTTTTACATTGCTGAGTTACCTTTTCTATCTACTTTGATGACACTATTTCTCTGTATTTGGCTTTGACCCATACAGCGTGGAGCTCTATTTTTCATGTGGGATCCCCTTTATGCATGGGCTTTTCATGTTGTTGGGTTGCCACAGGGCTCCTCCATGTTGTTAGTGCTCTGCTCCTTATCCATGCAAATTATAAACATACAATAAAATTTAATTCCACCTTTATTTCCTCATGTGATGCTTTGCAGTGACTTCTTTGACCTGGTTTATGTCTTTACTATGACTTCCTTGCCTGCAATTGCTAGTGACCTAGTTTATGTCTTTACATTGTTGAGTTACCTTTTCTATCTACTTTGATGGCACTATTTCTTTGTATTTGGCTTTGACCCATATAGCGTGGAGCTCTATTTTTCTTGGGGGATCCCCTTTATGCATGGGCTTTTCATGCTGCTAGGTTGCCATAGGGCTCCTTCATGTTGTTAGTGCTCTGCTCCTTGTCTGTACAAATTATAAACATAAAATAAAATTTACATCCGCCTTTATTTCCTCATGTGATGCTCTACAGTGACTTATTTGACCTGGCTTATGTCTTTACTGTGGCTTCCTTGCCTACAGTTGCATGGAGCTACTTTTCATTAGGCATGATCTCCTTGCTTTTACCATTGACTACATTTTTCTTTTTATTGTTCTTGGTGGCTCTTTAAAACTCTTCCTCCACATGTGTAGATTTGTCTCTTTGATATGTTGGTTTTTCTGCTCTACTATAAAAACATGGGTACCTTCTCTTGTTTAATGTGTGAGCCTCTCTTTAATTACTAGATTGCCTAGCCTTGACTGGTCTTTGCCATAACATCTTGTTCTAGCAAATGTTCTAGGAAAATTCACATGGGTAGAGACAAGAAAAGTCAAATTAGAACCAATAAGCTCTAGCTTTATTGGTTTACCATCAAACATTATTGTATCGCTTCTCAGCTGCAACAACATCACTCATTTTAACATAAACCACCTCTGCTATACCATTTGAACAACCAACACTATCATAATGAACAGTGCATCATTTGAGCTCCCCAACTTATGAGAAAAGTTCCTTTATATCATAATTTATTAATCCATAATCCAAATTTTAAATTTACAATTTGGCACTAGCTTCTAGTCATGCAAGTACACCAACAACTACCATGCTATTCTCAAAATATGTCATGTTACGAAATGTGGGCTTTTCCTTGTACTCCTTTGATGTGTTGCTTTGAGTCTTCCTATTGGATGAACAAATGACTTTCTCCTTCATGGTGTGAGATGTAAGCTATAATGTATTATGTTATCATGTTTAGGCTTGGAGTCTTATTAGTAGTTACTGTAGTAATGCCAATAGGAAGTGTAAAGATTAGTGCAATTACACATGCCAATAGTACTCTACATCAAGGCAATTGAAGCTGATCAATGTAATACTCACATGCAAAAATGGACAAAGCAATAGTGCCAACAAGTATTATTTGGAACCATAATTCTTCCACTTGATTATATTTTTTCATCAATTTTCCTAGTTGCCATTTGATTTTTAGAATGCAACCCACTTCACAAAATATAAACTTTTAAGCTCAAATTAACCCATCTATCCAGAGTTCATAACCTTTTGCTCCATCTTTATAATGATAAATCTTGTTCTTATCAGGATGGGATCTTGGGGGCATTAAAGATGGTTGTTTGTGCTTCAAACTATTTATGATAACTTTAACATTTATTGGAACATTCAATGATCTATCAGCCTGACAAAATTAGTTGGACCCCAAAGTGGGTCCAGCTAAAAAAAAATATTATTTTTGAACAATCAAATCTTATAACTGGCCCACTGACTACCTGATACTAATTTGAAACAAATTTGACCACTGAATCAACATCTAAAACTCATTTTATCCCTTTTTTGCAACCTGTTACTTTTGCATCAGGAAATCCTTTGATTGGCCTTAAAAACTAATCTGAACATTTGACTGGGCTTTGAAATCTAACACATTGACTCTCTATTCTACACTCTTGCACCCTGTTGAATCTCGTCTCATGATGAATTCTCAGTCAAAAGATATTCGCTATTAAAGTTTACCTCTGAGAACTACCTACAAGAAAACATGTCAGAATGCAATAAATTGGGTTTGGATTTGGGTTTGAAAACTAGGCAAATGGACATTTGGGAAAATGAAACTTGGGATGCTAGTTATCTTTCATGAGGAGACTATTGATCTATGATTTGGGCTCATGATGAATAATAAGATGCAAATGGTGAGTGGTCAAAGTAGGCTACTCTGCTTTGCAGACTGGAAACAATGTCAAAAAATGTGATTTTTGCAAATGGAATTGACCTGGAAAAGTGTGCATACTGATTCGTTATGACTTACAAACTGGCACACATAAAGTATTTTTAGAGTACAACATAGTGGTACAATCCATTCGATCTAGGCAATCATGGATCTCAAGTTATGATGTTACGAACAAGGGTACCAAACAATCTACATTTGCTAATACCAATAAAAAGATAGAAATTGTGTCTAGAATTGCATTTGAAAACTGATCAAACGGATTTGTCATGAGCTAAAACCTAAAACATAACAATTCACTGATGTCTACAATGCAATGCAAAAGAAAATTCAAAATTTTGGTCAACTAGGTCAAAGTTATAACATATCAAATAGGGCTTCCTAGAATTATGTGCAATGTTCACCAGCATGAAAATAGTAAACTACCAATTTTGAGGGGTTCAAAACCTAGGTAAATGGACTTGAAATGACTCAAAATCTAAAACATAGGTCCTTGGGTATGGACACTAGACACTCCCAAAACAACATGTAATGAACCGTTTCTGGGTGCAAGATATTCAATTGCAAACATGACCTCCTGTCACTGTTTGACACTAGGTGAAAATGCAATTTTGGAATTTGCTCAAAACAAGACTTCACAAACTAGCTCAGAATGTCAATTTAACTTCATGGAACATGTGGATAGGCTAAATGGAAGGTTTTAGAAACATTAAACACCTCTTAAGCCTTAGACTGACAATTGGGTACAATCTCATCAAAAAGCATTTATAGGGCTCCATTTTCTTAATGGTACTCAAAATCAGGAAGGCAATTTTGAGTCCCAATAGTGGCTCTATCTGGGGATGCATGTGCCTTTTGGTCATGGAAAGGATTCAAATCTTTGGGAGAAGCAGACCACTCACAAAACAACAAAACTTCCTCTCGAACAACTTTATTGAAAGCAAAAACAACTACCTCTACTATGTACACATGATGGCCCCAAGCCACCAAACTTCAACAAAAACCTTTACCTTTATCAAAAACCTAATTCTCATCTAAACTTGTATGAGGTAAAGTGGAAATATTTCCTCTATCAATTTCACCAATCATATTAGCATCATGAATCAACTATCTTGGTAAAACTAAATCTACAACTTCACTTTCATAATGCATATAACAACTAGCTTCATTTTCTACAACTTGTTCATTATGAAAGTACTGATGTTCATTATGAAAGTACTGATCAACATGCTTAAATATATTAGACTAAAACTAAAAATCCTTTACATTTAATGACTCATGCATGCTATCAACTTTGAATACGAAGGCTTCATACTCAACTTGGGGAAATGAATCACACATACCTTGAAAATGTGTATCCTCATGCATAACTAGATAATACTCAAATGAACACTCTAACTTGTACTCACATATATCACCAATGTCAGAATCCAAAATTAATTTGGAGTCCTTTAATGGTTCTTCACAATCAGCAAATGAATCAGTCTTTGCATTAGAAAGTTCATCATAAAAAAAATTACAAGGTGCACACAAATTTTCAAAAAAACCTTCATCAAACACCTTGTTCTCATTTAATCAAATGCAACATAATCATTATTTTCACTATCATACTCAGAAGAAGAACAGTCTAACCTCTTACAGCAGTAAGACAAGGTATCATCATTAAACCATCCTCAATCAAATTTGAAAGTTCCATGTCTTCTTCAAACAATGGGTTAATAACTCCATGTAGTGATCCTTGTTGAACATCTTGACAAAACATAGGTTGATCGTCATCACAACCTTCATCATATAAGGAATTAGTATATAATTTAAACTCACTATCTATTTCATCTTCATGGAGACTTTGAGCATGTAAAGAAAAATTAGAACTACATGTAGACTCACTTTCTATTTCATCAACGAAGCATGTGGAATACAAATCAAAGTTACTTTCATTGTCTTCATGTAGGTGATTCAAATGTCTTACAAGAAAATCATCATTTATCTTGCCAATAGGTGTTGATGTATTAACCTTAGAATCATTTGTATGCTGATTATCACTGCACTCATTCTCAAGACATTCATCTACACAATTAGATAATCTGTCTTTATGGATAATCTCTTTGTCTTCATATTGTGTAGACAAATCTTCTTCAGAACTTTCAACATCTAGTTGACTTGTATAACTCTGAAATGAAACTTTACTTTCAGATTTAGAAATAGAACTCATACCTTTATTGATGTAAGAATACTCACTCCCATTATTACTTTCTTTTTCCCAATTTGGATCTAATACACATGAGGATGAACATGTACTAGCATTGTCCTCTTCTTGACTTGAGCAACCACTCTCATCATTGTCTTCACATGATGCCTCTTCATAATACAATGGATCAACAACTTCACTATCACTTGAAAGATGACTTTTAGATTCATCATACTCACATTGATATGATTGTCTTTCAAATTCAGATTTAATAACGTTCTCAACATGATGCAATCTATGAAGAAGATAAATCATTTCTTGCCTATCTGACTGATCAAGTGAATCCATATTACCATTTATTGTTGAAACATTATAAATATGTGAACCTTGTTCTTCTGACTATGACTAAGATAAGTGTGATTCATATTCTCCATCTTGTATTATCTCTCCATGACATATCAGATCAACAACATCAAGTTCATGATCAGAGAGATAACTTCCAGCCTTCTCACTTACATAAGACTGAGATTTAGGTGTAGCATCCTCAAAATTTGAAGCATTAGTTACATCATCATACATATAATTATCATGAGAAGAACTTACTACTATAACTAAACCTTGATTCATAAAATCACCACAATGCTGATCCTTATCAAAGTCTGAAATGTATCTTATTGTTGTAACATCATGAACATGTGTGTCATCATTTATAACCAAACTAACCTTATACACATATTTTGATCTAAATTTTCCACTTGATTAAAACCTACAATAGGTTTTTTGATATGCTTTTTTGAAATTGAAGCATCAACACCATGTTCAAATTTTCTTTCATGACCATTATACCGGCAATCATTCGTAGCAAAATGACCTATAATCAATCCATACTTTATATTATTCTCAATATCCCTAGCAGTCATAAAAGCCTAATATAATGTCTGTGGTTCCTTATCCCTTAGTAGATAGTTAATTTTCTTGCCAAATGCATCGAAGTAAATTGCTAAGCACATTTGATCATCTGGTCTATAACTCTCAGGGATCTCATTCAAAACCTTTGCAAATCTAATATTAAATTGAGGAACAAGTTCATCATTCTCAATCTGAATATTCAAGAACTTACCATAAGAATTAGATATGCTTACCCTTTCTCCAAATTGCTCCATGAAATTGGAATGCAACTCACCCCAAGATGAAATAGAACGTGTTCGTAGGAAAGCAAACCAATCTCTAGCATCACCTTCCATAGTTTGAACAAATAACTTCATGTGCACATCCTCATGAGAAATCTCATAATCACGCATTAAATCACTGAACAATTCAACATGATGACTAGCTCAAACAAGATGGTTCCCACTAAACTTAGGCAAACATTTCCTAACATCATTAGGAATGACATTTGGGAAACCATGAATACAATTAAAACATAATGGCATATATCGCTTGGTAGAAATGGATCTAGGCATTTTAGTAACTGACTACATACTAGGTGAAATGAAACTTGACATCCTTAAAAAAATAAAATGAAACTCATTCACCCATAATTCTATTTTGTAATTTGTAGCAGATCTATACCCTTCTACCTATGAATCACTTTAAATATACTTCACAACTTAAACACAACAAGCTGAAACTTAATCAATGAAGTGTATGAAACCTTCAAACTATTCTCCTCCTCTTAGTCCTGGAAATACCACTTGATGGAGAACACAAATGTAGAACTTACTTTCTTTCATGACAAGAAAAATATCATGAAAATGAAATACCTCAAGTGTTGCTGCATGAAACCACTGATCTGCTGATTGGCCTGGTGTTGATCTCAATTTCAAACACCATTGATCATATCCTTTGTAGAGCCACCATCTCCTTGAGGAGAACTAAATGAAATCATTGAGGATTCATTCTTATCATTCAAAAAATTTTACAATAGAAAATAAAACAACACTTTGAAACTTATTAGTTAGAAAATCATATACTCTCTCTTCTTGCTTGAAAATTTATATAATTTTCAGATCTGCTTGATTCAACTGAAAACTCTTTGAAAGAATTTATACATATAACCAATCTACACTAGTTCAGAGATCCTTTTAGAGAGAGTCGCCACTCACTATTGTGAGAAATATCTAAAACATAATTCATAACACTAAAAATCTGAACTAAATTGTCACTTTTTAGAATTTGCAAAACTTCAAAACACTTAGAAGAGAGAAAAAACTTTTGATCACAATTTTGACTCTGAATTTGCAATAGTACAGTACTATGAAAACCACAACTAGTTGAATTGAATAGAAATAAAACTTGGTAACACCATCTGTATTCAACCTTGAAATTACTACTGCAAATGGATAAAACATACTAGGGTGCATGAAACTTTAGTAAGGAAATAAGAAACACCTCACAAGCCTATTGCTATAGCAACACTTTTCTGATGTATTGAATCTTCTTTAAATTCTCAGGGTTTGTCCATCACATAGATTCAATACATTCCCCAGAAGAGTCACCATTTTGTTGGTGTTTGAAAATATTACCGATTTCCAATTACCCTGATGAGAACAAGACACATCTAAGGGTAGCTAACTCCCATTTTCAATATGCCATTTTAGACATCGGGCCAACTATAAAGCTTGACCCTTCTTTACTTTAGGTTCTATCAGACCTAGGTGGGTTAACCTTGAGGTTCTGATGTATGGTACCAGTGCAATTTAAAAATAGATCCGAACCTATTTACTATAGATGAAAATCCCTTATATCTCCTAATGACTAATGAAATGACATAGATCTATAGTAGAAAATTGTAATTCTTTGATATTCACAAGCTAAGTGAGGATTAGAATTTTTAACTCTTTAACATACAAAAAACTAAATTGATTTTGATTAATAATGTTGAATTCAAAAAAACCCCTAATATGCAACAACATGAACAAGTGATCCTAGAAATGAACAATGCCTTATCTATTGGGAAATTCCATGAATTAATTAGATACATATAGATACATGATACTTATTCATATATTCAGATATACGATCTATCCATTCACCTTGTAAATAGACATCCATGTTCAATCTAAACATCATTCTTACATGATATCCCCATCAATAAACTTGCAACCCTATTTATTCCCCTGAAGCATTTACATAACCCCTTGAGCTATAAGCAACAATGAAATAACATATAGTCTTAAGGGACTACAACTACAACCGAAGCTCTTTGTTCAAAAATTACAAAACATTGAAGATCACAAATAAAGGAGGTGAGAATTAGAATGAAACTAATGAGATTCTTGGTCATTTGTATTCATTTCCTTGAAATAATATAGTCATATGCATGAAATAAAAATATGAAAACATCTAACATACAAGAACTAGCTGTATTATCTTCCCTACCATTGTTCATACAAGAGAAATTTGCTGAAAAAAAAGTGGTCTCACAGTATGGGAACACATCAAAATTGGATCCAAAACATGGTATCACAACAAAGGCTAGTTTTTCTTCAAAGACTAGAACCCACTGCATCCAACCTCTACAAGGAGAGAGAACAAAAAAGATACAAGAAAAAAGAATTCTCAGATCTAATCTAAACATGACATCTCTCCACTTGGAAAACCTTCTCAACAGGTTGAAACATCCTTTTAATCTCTCCCCTCAACTGGTGAATCAAATCTTCATCATTTGGCCTCCAGAAGCTCAAAATATCTGAGATATTTGATGAGAATCAATAATTGATTTTGATTCTAAATCTTTACTCTAGGTAAAAGTGAAAATCAGTTTAAAAATGACTTCTAAAAGCCAAGAAAACCATTTGAAATTAATTTTCTTTCCATTCAAACTTCAACAAGCCTTCATATCTACCTTTTATTTTATTCTAATGTCCCATGATGAATTTTGCTCATTTTGTTGAGAAGATCCTAAAAATTACAAAACTACTTATAAACTGAACCAGTGGGCTGCTGTGCAAAATCTGACCCCAAATCTGGAAAATTCATCTTCTCCTAGTTCCAACAGTATATTATGAGACATATTTTAGATAAAAAATGCCCCCCTAGTAGTAGTTTGAAAAAATTAGGTCCGGATTGTATCAGAGCTTTAAAAATGAAAAAAATTAAAAATTATATAGTTTGAACTATATAAAAATTCAAAATATTTCAATTTTTCATTCTATGAATTTGAAGCATCTCAATTTCCATTTGAAATTCAATTCTCCTTATCCCCACAATCTGCTATCGCCTTGTGTCAAACTTTGATTGACTATGACATTTGAATTTTTTTAATTAATTAATATTTTAATATTAATTAATCTTCTTAACTTCTTACTTCCATCTCTCGTAGCACCAAAAGCCTTCTAACTTTCTTTTACATTCTTACATTTAAATTTCCCTTTATGCCTTTACACTCACAAGCGTATCCCTAGAGCCCTTACAAATTCGATTTACATGGTTACACTCACGTGAATATTTTAAATTTTCCTTTTACACCCATACGGGTACCAGCGTACCACTGGAAGCCTTTAAACTATGCTTTACACTCATATGGGAAAATTTGCACTTTATGACCATACGAGAAGCCTCACGCATACCATTATGAGCATTTAGAATTTGTCTTACGACCACACGGTATGGTCGTATCAACGTAAGTGCCTTTAAACTTCTTTTACATTCTCAGGACTTCTCTAGGTTTTGCACCCCATTTTAATTTGTCTTTGGGCATTCCATAGTTCAAAATTTGTTTGACTCAAGCCACTCCACATAAACCTTGCCTTCTCTCCAAGGCATGCTCATTGAGACATTTATTCTTTGGGTGCTAGAACTTTTAAAGAACAAAAAAATCCCCTCCTTGTCGCATGTAGGATATTGGCGGTAGATCCATCTGCCTTATTCATGTCTTGCACACAGGTGCTTCCATTTTAGCCCATGCCATTGATTATTCTCGCCTTTGTTCCTATCTTTCTCACTGTGGGTTGCCCCTCTGCTGGTCATTTTTGTTGTAAATCTCTTTGCATGCACAGAGTGTTTGTTGGTGTCATGCACTAAGCGTAGACTGCCTATTTGTAGGTTGCGGCTTGCATATAATGCATAGATCTCCCCTTTCATTTTCCTATGTCATCTACTGAGTGTGGATTTCTTTTTACATTACTAAGTTACCTTTTCTATCTACTTCCACGACACTATTTTTCTATATTGGGCTTTGACCCATACAACGTGGAGCTCTATTTTTCTTGGGGAATCCCTTTTATGCATGGGCTTTTCATGTTGTTGGGTTGTTGTAGAGGTCCTCCATGTTGTTAGTGCTCCACTCCTTGTTTGTGCAGATTATAAACATACAATAAAATTTACATTTGCCTTTATTTCCTCATGTGATGCTCTGCAACGACTTCTTTGAGCTGGTTTATGTCTTCACTATGGCTCCCTTGCCTACAATTACATGGAGCTACTTTTCATTAGGCATGATCTCCTTTCTTTTACCATTGACTGTAGTTTTTTTGTTACTTGTTCTTGGTGGCTCTTTAAAACTCTTCCTCCACATGTGTAGATTTGTCTCTTTGATATGCTAGTTTGCCTGTTGTGCTATAAAAATGTGGGTACCTTCTCTTGTTTAATGTGTGAGCCTCTCTTTAATTGCTAGATTGCCTGGCCTTGACCAGTCTCTGCCATAACGTCCCCTTGTAGCAAATGTTCTAGGAAAATTCACAAGAGTAGAGATAGGAAAATTCAAATTAGAACCAATAGGCTCTAGCTTCATTCGTTTACCATTAGACATTATTGTATCACTTCTTAGCTACAACAACATTGCTCATTTTAACATAAACCACCTCTGCTATACCATTTGAATGACCAACACTATCATAATGAATGAAGCATTGTTTGAGCTCCCTAACTTCTGAGAAAAGTTCCTTTATATCATAATTTATTAATCCATAATCCAAATTTTAAATGTACAATTTGGCACCAGCTTCTAGTCATGCAGGTACACCAACAACTACCATGTTATTCTCAAAACATGTCATGTTACAAAATGTGGGCTCTGCCTTGTACTCCTTTGATGTGTTGCTATGAGTCTTCTTGTCGGATGAACAGACGACTTTCTCCATCATGGCATGAGATGTAACCTATAATGTATTTTATTATCATGTTCAGGCTCGGAGTCTTATTAGTAGTTAGAGTAGTAATGCCAATAGAAAGTGTGAAGAATAGTGCAATTATACATACCAATAGTACTCCCCATCAGGGCAATTGAAGTTGATCAATGTAATACTCACATGCAAAAATGGACAAAGCAATAGTGCCAACAAGTATTATTTGGAACCATAATTCTGCCACTTGATTATATTTTTTCATCAATTTTCCTAGTTGCCATTTGATTTTCAAAATGCAACCCACTTCTACAAAATATAAACTTGTAAGCACAAATTAACCCATCTATCCATAGTTCAGAACCTTTTGCTCCATCTTTATAATGATAAATCTTGTTATTATTAGGACATGATCTTGAGGGCATTAAAGATGGTTGTTCATGCTTCAAACTATTTATGATAACTTTAACATTTATTGGACCATTCAATGATATATCACCCTGACAGAATCAGTCAGACCCCAAAGTGGGTCTATTTAAAAAAAAAATTCACTTTCAGACAACTGAATCTTATAACTAGCCCACTGACTTCCTAATACTGATTCAAAACAAATTTGACTAATGAATCAACATCTTCAAACTCATTTTATCCCTTTTTTGCAACCTGTTACTTTTGTGCTAGGAAGTCCTTTGACTGGCATTAAAAACTGATTTCTTTGAAATCTAACACATTGACTCTCTATTCTATACTCTTGCACCTTGTTGAATCTCATCTCATGACAAATTTTAAGTCAAAAGATATTCGCTGTCAAATTTGACCTCTTAGAACTACCTGCAAGGAAACATGTCAGAAAGCAATAAACTGGGTTCGGATTTGGCTTTGAAAATTAGGCAAATGGACATTTGGGAAAATGAAACTTGGGGCACTAGTTCTCTATCATGAGGAGACTATGGATCTATGATTTGGGCTTATGATGAATAATAGGACGTGAATGGCGAATGATCAAAGTAGGCTACTCAAATTTGCAGACTGGAAACAATGTCAAAAAAGGTGATTTTTGCAAATGGAATTGACTTGGAAAAGTGTGCATACTTATTTGTTATGACTTACAAACTAGCACACATAAAGTATTTTCAGAGTACAACATAGTGGTACAATCCATTTGATCTAGGCAATCATGGATCTCAAGTTATGACATCATGAACAGGGGTACCAAACAATCTGCATTTGCTAATACCAATAAAAAGATAGAAATTGCATCTGGAATTGTGTTTGAAAACTTATCAAGTGCAACGCGAAAGGAAATTCAACATTTTGGTCAACTGGGTCAAAGTTATAACACATCAAACAGGGCTTCCTAGAATTATGTGCAATGTGCACCAACATGAAAATAGTAAACTACCAACTTTGATTGGTTCAACACCTAGGCAAATGGACTTGAAATGACTCAAAATCTGAAACATAGATCCTTGGGTATGGACACTAGACACTCCCAAAGTGGCATGTCATGAAACATTTTTGGGTGCAAAATATTCAATTACAAACATAGCTTCTTTTCATTGTTTGACACTAAGGTGAAAATGCAGTTTTTGAATTTGCTCAAAACAAAGACTTCACAAAGTAGCTTGGAATGTCAATTTAACTTCATGAAACATGTGGATGGGCTAAATGGAAGGTGTTAGAAACATTAAACACCTCTTAGGCCTTAGACTGATAGCTAGGTACAATCTCATCAAAAAGCATTTATAGGGCTCCATTTTCTCAATGGTACTCAAAATCGGGAAGGCAATTTTGAGTCCCAACAGGATATATTTACAAAACCTTTAGCAAAGGATAAGTAATGCCCTACCCAGAGATCCTTGGAACAAGGATTCAATATAAGCCAAGATAAATTATTTTAAACAAGTATGAAAGCACATGACAACCAACATATGAGAATCATGAAGATCACAATGGGAGACTCAACTAGCTATCCTAATCACAAATGGATCTCCAAATGCCACTATTGACTAACAAACTTAACTAAAAGATGAAAACTAAAGACAAAAAAAACACAAAATCTTTGACCTATTGAAGCCTGGAAAATTAAGCAATCCCAATGGGTACTCAAATCACCAAATTGCATTCTCTAAAAAATAGCAAAACCGCTACATATTTTCCATGTGAGAAAACAAAACTAACAATTCCGCACAAAGAAGTATTCCTTCATGCAAGGAAGTACAAAAATCATGCAAGAAACTACCCTCTCGCAAGAGAAACTACCTTTTGCATGAGGAAATGTACCAAAAAACATGAGGAAACACTTGGCCCCATAGCCATAACACCCTACACTAGTGTGGAGTTTCAGACGAGGAAACACTATGAGTTGCACAAAGAAACTCAACACACCATGTGAACTTTTGTGCTCTCTCATAGGAAAGTAAAATCTTGTGCAAGGATTCACAACAACGGGTCATAAAAATATAAAGTAAAAAGGTAGGAAGAAGATTTCCTCCACATCAAGGAGTACCAAATCCACAAGTCAAGGCTTGGACACTCGAACACAATAACTAAAACATGAAAGTTGAGTCTAACCATCTAAACATAGCAGTAAAGGAACAAACTGAAAGCAACATCTCAATGTAAAAGAATAACAAAACTCATGCACCATTCCTCCCAAACATAATAGCATCATGAGGCCTTGAAGGCTCTAGCAATCCCCCACACATAACATCCCAAATTACCAACTAGATAGTCGGAGCTATCTTATGAGAATGTCACTACTAAATTATAATAACATCATAAGAATAGGAAATTTAGCATGTTAACCGATAAGTAATAGATACTCCAACTAAGTAAATTACATCATCTAATCATATGCTAAACATCATAATATCAGAATGTGTCAAATAAACTACATCATCTAAACATGATATCCAAACATTCAAATGAAATCATAAATCATAGGGAAACATACTCTAGATAAACTGAATACCAAGTAAACATCAAGCATTAGTCGCATTAGTAATAGACTATCTCTATACATCGATCCCCAGCATTGGTATAGGTTGTTATGCCACCCAACTATGTGAAACTTGTAGGTCCACTCCCACCATGCTGATGGAGATAATAATCCAACCACACACACATAAAGAAAACATCCATGGCTAACATTCATGCCAAACCGTAGGAGGAGTACAACCAAGATCATGAGACAATGCAAGTAGAATAGGTCATGGTCATATACTTAATGCTTAACTATGTAGAAACTTGCCTAGAGGGGAAATATTTTGGCATCAAGTTACCCAAAGTAGCATGGTGCGAAATCAACTTCCCAATGGAAGGGTCACGCATTGTGTCCTCAAACTTAATCAGGCGCTCACATATTTTATTATCTTATGTTTTATTACCACCCAATATTTTATTTAGTTATCACTTAGTTAAGCCTTCTACCTATCAACCTAGGCATAGTCACCAGGGATATGGTAGAAGCCCCTCCATGAAGCTACCCCACACTACCCTTACTCATATGACAATGAGCACCTATAGGCATGCATATTCCCAACCCAACCCCAAAGATATAACTCAGCCACATTACCACTAAGAGTTCAAGCCTCGTAACTCACCTGATAGATGCACACACATGTGCTTGTGAGTGGGTGCACCACTGTCACAAATATCAAATCACAAGGGCTAGATAAGAATAAAAGCAATAAAGTACTCAACCAAAATAGCTCAGGAGAACGGATGAAAGACCCATCCAAATTCAACATAAAAGTGCAAAAATGATCTAGCCAATATCCTAAGGATGATCCAGGTCCACGATCAACATCATGCCGAGAAAACTTCAAAAAAATGGGAAGAATGCAAATGGAGGTGGAAATCCCAAAACTTGAAAACTTTGAAATAGAAACCCATTTGGTCTTTGGGCACAAAAGCTACAAAAACACAATAAAATTTGGGTTTGAATATCATATGCAAAAATAACTCACATAATAGTGTGAAATTCCAAACCCTCATCCCAAAAATAGGGAAAACATTCATACTTGACCAATCAAGTCGAACCAACAAACAAAAACAAAGGGGAACACTTGTTCTCAGCCTCCTAACAAACAACTAATAGAAAAATAACCAGAAATGGAGCTACAACATGATAACAAGAGAGCCCTAGTTGATAGCAAAAGGGATAGAAATGGAAATCAACTAGATAAAATAATAATCACTTGAAAGCTACCAAAAACTACGGCAAACCAAGGTCTCCCCGATCTAGATCCAACGAGACCAACCTCATGAAGACTCATGCCTGTAGCTCTCACAACTAACAAAAAAATGATCCTTTAGACAAGATTTTGGAATGTAAGCTCTCAAATTTGTGATTTGTAAAAGTGAGAAGTGAGGAATTAATTTCCTCTTTGGATACTTATTCACTTTTCGAGTGAATAATCGATTAGCGAAAAATAACCAAAGGGATTAGTCAGACCTTGAATCAACCCAAATGTAATTAGCCTATTTCAAGTAATTAACCAAAAATCACATAAATTTCCTTAACAAATTTCAAGACAATGCAAACCTCTAAATGCATAGACATGCTCGCAGGTCTAATCACATAATGCAAATGAATTCATATTTAATGATCATCAAAAGGTTTAATTTAAACAATTAAATAAGGATACGTCAACCATAGAGGGATGACATTGGTAAATATGAACAGCTTAATCACTACTCGATTGCGCCACTTCTAGGGATATGAATCTTGCACACTAAAACACATGATCAACTACAGTTGCATATGATAACATAGGTGAAGCAATAAATGCATTAAATACCAAGTTTAATCATTTATTCAGATATACTAAATTAATCCATTTATATCACTCATATTCGCATAAAGCATAACAAGAAAAGAATGAAGTAAATTACCATAGCATTAAATTCAACACATAACCAAATCAGAGATATGTCCAGATACTAAATAACCATGTATCATCATAAAACATATTTTCATCTCAAAATGGCATCATCATGCAAATATGATTAGCTGAATATCATAGTAATCTAACATTTATGATAATGAAACCAAAGTATAACATCTAACCCTCAAGTCATCTCAAATGTAATATAACAATAGTACAATTATCTCTCAGATCAAAATATAACAAGATACAAACTGCAAACATGAGAGGCATTATGGGACACATTTGAGTATTTGAGAGGTATGCTTGGGGTTATGCCCCAACCTACTTTAGAGTAAATGATGCAAAGATTGCATTAGTCCAGTTGGTAGTGAAGCTCTATTTCTTTACCTAGAATGGATGCTTGAGGCTTCCTTTATGGGAGATTATCTATGCTTGAGCTAAGTCATTAAGGACTCTTGATATTGGCATTATATAGCATATTTTCATACTACATCTTGAACATGTTATTTTGGAAATGATTAAACTTGAAAAATTGACATAATGATACCTTTGTCATTGATGCCAATGGGGAAGAGATGAGTACATGAAAAAAATTATACTTGATGGGATATTACAACATAAGAAACATTATATTTGATACATCCTTTGGAGGTGAGATGTGTATTTGGAATAGGGATTGTTATTGATGAAGAAGAATTGATGATTGATGAAGATGATTTACAATTATATGTTGATGTATGGGGTATATTAGAACCATCCATATTCATTTTGGTTATTTAATGAAATATGAAATTCATGAATTATAAATAGGGGAGAAAAGGTAGATGAGGAAGAAGTATGTTTGGTATTCTTGGAACTTAGATGTTTTTCATCTATGTTGCCATCAATGCCAAAGGGGGGGATTTTTAGAATTAATGTTAATGGTATTCCTATGAGGGAGTATATTAGCATTGTTGAAGAAATTTCTCAAAGCTTATGTTTTTCATTCATGATAGTGTTTGTCATTGATGTCAACATACTATTTATTCTGTGAAGATTGGTTGAACAATAGAGAGAGATTGGTTTTACAAAGTTTGAGGATTGAATATTATATTATTCACAATTGGTATTATGTTCTAGAGTATGTATATATTTTATAGTTAAGATAACATATGGAATGATAAGGACTAGAAAAAGTTACGTATATTTTTGTAAAAGTATCTTTCTGACAATGTTTTTGTAAAGCAGCTATTGTTGTTTGGATTTAAACTCCTAATAGAGATGGAATCTAGTTGAGCAAGTTGAGATAGAGGTTGAGGACAAGTTGAAGATTACTTGGTTAACATAGCATGATTGGATGTTCATTGCATGGAAATATATGAAGAATTTGAGTTGATAGATTAATTGTAATATTGGTTGTAAAATTGTAATGTAAAGTGTATTATAATATCTTAAGTTGGTCCTATATTATTATTGTAAATTGGAAAATCCTTAAGGCTGAATCAATAAAATTTTGAGGACTTGGTATAAAGGAAAGATGTTTTCCTTGGTTGTAATCATCAGTGAGATCATTTTTTATGTTATATGAACTTGAGAGTGAGATCTAGTGTCTATATTTTGTAATTAGTAAGAATATCTTTTTAATATCTATTGTATGAACTTGGTGTATGAAGTTGTGAACATTAGAGAAGAGTCTAGTCAAGTTGAGGCACAGTGAGATAAAATGAAAGTGTATTTGGAAAGACAAGTTGTTGGTTGGACAGTTGTTGTATCACATTCTATTATTTATAAGGAATAGTAGAGAAGTTGTTTGGATAGTGGGTTTAGCCAGCTTCCTTTCAACTCCTAACAAGGTTGGAACAACTCCCTACTAGGTTGGAATCTCATAAATGGGATTCAAATTCTCCTAATAGGGACTCACATGTAGTGATTGTATTTCATTGACTCCTAATAGGGTCTATCCTCTTACAAGGAGCTTTTATATTAGTGCATCATTTTTTGGATAGCATCCCCACTAGGGTTTTCCTTTTGATCAAGGGTTTCCCTAGTTAAAAAGTATGGTTTTATTATGAATGGTTATCCTTCTATGGTTGTTGCATCTACTATTTACATGCTTTAAAATTAAGAAGGACATTGAGACTTGTTTTGTTTGCATAACTAATCCATGTATTGCCCCCACCACACCCCTCCCCCATACCCCCCCACATCCCTATCTTCATGGTTTTTAATTTATAACAAGGGAACCTTCCCCTACAAGATTCATCAAGTGAAGATGCATGTTGCATCAATTCATGGCTGATTCAAATATATTTGTGGAGTCGATGCAAGCATTCACACTTTATGATTATTTCTAGAGTTGTGAGAAAGAAGACAGAATGAGTTGAAGATGTTTCTAAACAAATAAGTATATCCAAAGGGGGAGTCTAAAGTTTCAAACCAAGTAGAGAACATGATAAAGTGAACCTAATAAAGAGATCATGAATATTGCAGAGAACCTAAACAAAGTCAAAGAGCTAAAGATGTATTGGTATTCAATGATGGTTTACTTGTTTTATGATGTAATCTTATGTAATATAATATATTATGGTTATGTGTTTCTATCATTGACAAAGGAGGATATTATTATCCCCAACTGATAATGTTGTTAATGTATGTGAAAGAGCCATACTAGGTGTTATGTTGTCATTCATGTCAAACCTTAATTGGTAATACATTATGCTAAATCAATAGAGTGCCATATCATTTTATTGACCAATATATTTTGAAGAAAGTATAATGATGTAAGTGATGATAAGTGCATGGTATTCAATGGGTATTTTAATGAGTTATACTATGATAGTATAGTGTTGGTTTAATTTTTTAACATGCTTTGATTAAGTCTTGAGATCATGTATAAGAAATTTATGAGGTCTTGAGAAGAGACACCACTTTGGTTGGTGAAAGAAGAATTCTAATATTATTCAAACTACCACATTATAGTTTGGTGTAAAGAAGAAAGTGAGGGAAGTATAGTATTAATTAAGAAAATACAGTGTTAACTGAGCCTAGTATTGACCGAGAAAGATGTAGTGTGTTGGAATTAACAAGTGTGAAGATTTACTTCTGAGAGGGGGGGTGAATTAGAAGTAACTAACTTTTACCTTTTCAAATTCTTTTAACTAAAACCATTCACATGCATTCAATCTATCTAATGAACTTGAAAGTAAAGACACGTGTGAAAATAGACAACACACAAATTTGGTAACCCAAAAACCCTCCAAAATGAGAAGGTAAAACTGGGGTGGGGATGAAACCCACAAAATATCAGTACAACAACATGTAACTATTCAAGGTTACAATGTTTGACCACTTCCAATGGTCTGCTCTATGAAAGGCCTATTCTGTTAAAGACTTTTACACCCTATCAAAAGTGACCTGGTTAAAGGATTTCATTACCCTACTAAAAGTAGGTCTGGTTAAAGGACTTCTGTACATTAACTTGGACTACCACCCTATTAAAGGATTTACAAATGGGTTCTAGGTCAACCTAAGTCTATAGGATTTCCATATCTAATACAATTACTAGAGAGTATTACAAATTTTTTGACCTGATAACTTTGCAATCTCCAATTACCAATTCTAGATCCTTGTTCTACTCTAACTAACCTAATCCTTGCTTGATTTGATATGTCACTCTTCGATGTTCTAATACTCTATTCTTGATCAACTAAATATTGCAATGTTGCTCTATTCTTCTAAGTCTTTTCTCACTTCCCTCTGAATTCCACTATTGTTTACCCATATACTTCATTCATTCATGCATACAATGGGGTTTTGTCCTCCTTTTAAATATTTCAAAGACTTAGGGTTAGCTATGAATCTACAATCCATATGCATTCTTCATTTCCTACTTAATTCTTGCACTTTTCTTATTGGTTGCATGCCTTCTCCATTTTTCTTATTGGCTACATGCTGATTGCATAGATAATATAAAATATTCATTCTTATCTTTAATATCTTTCGAGATTCTTCTATGTCAACTCAAAAATGGTTTACATAGGTGTTTGTGCAATTACAAACAACTATGTCAAATTTGTGTTACTCAATACTTGTTACCTCTGATGCTCGACAATTGATCATTCCATTACTCAACACTTGTAGTTTTGTCTTGTTGGGCACTTGAACTTTACTCAACACCTAAAGATTGCTCAGCACCTGAAGTTTATTTAGCACCTATTGAATTCCCTAGATTAGCATACATTGTAGCTCAACATTAATTGTTTACTCGACATCAACTATTTACTCGACATTAACTATTTGCTCGACATCTATACATATTTTACTTGGCATGTGTTACTAGCTTGGCATGAACTTAGTGAACATCTTAAGTGTGTTGACACGAAATAGTCAAAACCAATCTTAGATTCAATGATCTCCCCCTTTGACATGAGTATCAAAAACACTTAGCAATATATCAAAGTCTAATCTCCTTGAGTAAAATATGCATACAGTTTGGAATATATACAAAATCTCGAAACTTCTCAAAATTTTGTAAAAGCTATATATATATATATATATACCTCAAAAATTTTGTAACTCCGAATAAGCTAATATGCCATTTCTATTCCTGTAACTGTAACCAAAATTATTGTACTCCCCCTGAGCTAATGTATTTGTGTACCCTATACTTTGTATCTGTGTTACCTTCCATTCTTATTTACAACTCCCCCAAAACATTATATCTCCCTCTCAATTATTTCTCCCCCTTAACTATATCTCCCCCTTTTTGACACTTATGTCAAAGGGTTCTAAGGATTAAGACCATATTTTTCCAAAAATGTTTTATTGACCTCCATAATCATCTTGAGAGATGCATCCCAATTATCCAAAGCAATTTCCAATGATTTATGCTGGATTGTTGTCTCTGTTGCAAGATGAAAAAGTCCTTCCAAGGTAGAAAGATTTGGGTCTTTCTTTAGTACATTCTCAACATAGGCTTGTTCTTTATGGAGTACTTCTAGATGTGGGGTTATGGAGGATTGTATCTACATCAGTTTGGCCTTAATACTAGCCTCTTCTTCTATCAGCACAACTAATTATTTCTATGTGTGAAGCATTTGAGAAAAATGCTTCTCACTCTGAGCTAGATCTTTTGGGAGTTGAGTGCTAGAAATCTTTAGATTTTGCTCCAAGCTCATTATTCTTTGACTTGTCTCCTGTGCGAAATATGAGAAATCACACAACTTTTTGTACAATGAGAATACATTCTCAAGTACCTTTTTCCCTTTTTCAATCTTTTTCACAAATTCAACCTGTTACAGTGCTATTTCACTTGATATCTTTTCGTTAAGTTTTCCTTGAAACTTCTTCTCAGACCATTACATGAGTTTCACATTGGTTTCCTAGTCTTCATTAGTCACCTGTTCTACAATATCTATCAATTGTTCCAATATAGATTTCCAGTGTCATCAGGTGTCTACAACTTGAATGCATCAAGAAATATTTCTTTTATTTCTACCAGTGCTTGCTTCTGCTTATACTCATTTCTGAGTATCTCTTGTCTTTTCCACTTTTCCACTGT
This sequence comes from Cupressus sempervirens, assembly GCA_028749045.1. NCBI lineage: Eukaryota > Viridiplantae > Streptophyta > Pinopsida > Cupressales > Cupressaceae > Cupressus > Cupressus sempervirens. The sequence goes on along the minus strand of CM053790.1, from coordinate 289,587,722 downwards.
CTCTTGCACTTCATATATCTATTCCAAGTTCATTATCCTTGAGTAATAGCTTGGTATGACTATTTCTTCATTTAATGTAGGGTCTCCATAGTGAAGTAGCCTTGTAACGTTAGTAGAGCTTGAGCTTGGTGTAGAGATTTGCAATTACATTGCATTAGTGCTCGGCTACTCCTGAGGAGTCCTTGAGCTAGGCAAGTTTACCAATGTTTGTATTGCCTCCTGCTCCTTAGGGGTTTTTTCCACTTCTTTCTACTCTCCTCTATTGCCTTGATCAATGATGAAAATTTGATGAGGTCCACCTTGGGTTTGTGTTGCAGGAGCATCTTGTTTGTTTGTTCCTTTGGTTACTCCTCAGTAGTAGTTGTCATTTTTGTTGTAGAATCAACCTTAACAATTTTGTATTGCACCTCTTTCTCTTTAGGTTGATTAGCTATAGTTGTGGGAGGTTGTGAGAATTGTTCTTTCATAGTTTCCTTCTCCCTTGTTATTGCTGCTTCAACTTTATGTAGCTCATCAACACTCACCAATACTGGGTTTGTGCAAAGTTGTGCTTGTAGTGTTGATTGGTGAAGGATCTTCTTGAGATCCTCTATAGTTAAAGGGTTGATGTTCTAAGAAAAAGTGTAAGGAACATCCTTTACAATGACTATAACTACAAGTGTTGTATGTGGAGGACTAGGAGGTGGCAATTGTGTATCTTGTACATTCTATTCAGTTTGTTACTCCTCTTCAACTATTACCATTTCATTTTCTCTTTTTGTTTCCTCCTCCACTATTTCTTTTTCTAGCTCTTTTTCTCCTTCATCCTTTTCTTGTTCTCTTTCTTCTTCTTTCTTACTAGCCCCAACCTTATTTGCATCTTCATCCTCTTCAACTTTTTGTCCCTTAAAGGGATCTTCTTCTCCATCCTTGATAATAGTCAAGCCATGTATCAACTTCCACATTCTTGTTGATTTATTGACAACTTCTTCAACTTTATTCTACAAGATGCCAAAGTCTCTATATTTTGGTGCAAACTTGCTCCCATGTTTCTTATTCACCTTAGTAATTTGACCTTTACTCAATTTTGGCATTACTTGTGCCAATGTTCATTCTCTTATCTCTTTTTCCATTTTTAAACAATAATGCCACTTATTTTCAACAATTTCATATAACTCCTTGGGTATTGTATTGTCTAATTCAAGAGGAGTGTTCTTGAATTCTACCATCATGACATATACTGATTCTTGAAATTTATTTTGATCTTCTCTACTTAATTTATTAAAATCTATATTCTTCATTTCAGAAAAATCTGCATTCTTTCAGCAAAATTTATGAATATTTGATTTAGGAGCATGGCTTACCACTTTAAATTGGTTGATATCTTCATATTCTATCCTTTCCTCATAATTTGACTCTGGTTGTGCAACATGTTTTCTCTTTAGTTTCTTCTACATAGGACCAATCTTCTCAGTAGCCTTCTTCTTTTCTTTGTCTTGCTCTGTGGCCCTTTGAGATGAGGCTCTTGTGGTGGCTGTTGTTATTGGTATTGTTGGCTTGGCTTGGGTTGTCTTTGTAACCTACTTTACTTTAGACTGGGCTATAGGTGAAGCTTTGGCCTTTCTCTTGTTGTGCTCCCCCTAAGCTAATGTATCTATGTGCCCTATACCTCTGTATCTTGTTACTGGTATAGTTGGCTTGGCTTGGGTTGTCTTTGTAACCTTCTTTGCTTTAGGTTGGGCTATAGGCTGAGCTTTGGCCTTTCTCTTCTTGGTATCATCTTGAGCTAGTGTTTCCTTGACTTCTTCTTCCTCAACACCTTCTTCCTTTTCTTCATCGTCACCTAAGTCTTGTGTCAATGCAAGAGGTTGATGTTCCTCATCATCATCATCATCATCATCTTCCTCTTCATTAGCACCTTCACCTTCTGCAGCACCTTCTCCAAACTTTTCTTTTAGCTTCTATACAAGATTATATTTCTTCTTTAAAGTGGAGGTAGTCTTCAATTCCATATCCACTTTGGATCACACCACATCATATATTTCAAAATGTGGTGCATCCTTGTCAATTTCTTCTACAAGCAATGCTGTGATTGCTATTGATGCTTCATCAATGTTTAGCTCATATCCTAATGGTCTTAGCCATTTGGTCCTTGGAATTTTCACTTGGATATAAGTATAATCAATATCAACTAAGAAAAAAAATCATTGATGTGTTGTACCACTAGGGAAACTAGTATCCTTAGTCTTTACTTCATGGATTTCTTGAAATTCTCAAAGTAACTTGTCATTAGAGATTCAAAGTTGTCTCCCATTTGCTCAATGTACTCATTGATTTGAGTAATAGCTAACTTATCTAATGTCCAATTTACTTTTCCAAAAGAGAGAAATTATTCCAGAACATAGAAAAATATATATATCAGAACTAATCCAAACTTATACTACACACCTTTTGATCTTCTTATTGCTCCTAGATTCTCCAAGATTTATTGTAATAACAATTCTGCTAGATCATATGTATGATCATTCTTCACAATTTTGTATGCCACATCTAGAACAATGCATGGAACACTATTCAATCTACTTGATTGATAGAACTCGTGAGATATGATTCTTATTGCAAATTCTAGGAGGGGATCTATTATTGTATCAATAGTCATGCCCCTTTTGTTCCATTTTGTCCCAGTGTTCTTTTCAATAGCTTCCTTAGAATCACTTTGCAGGGTCTTCTACCAATCTAGGGTTGGAAAACCTGTAACCCTATGCATGATTCTCTTTGTTAACTTGATAGGTCCTCCTTCTAACTATAAACAACCATTATGTATCCTCCTTAGGACAATTCTTATCCATTCAGTTTTGAAAACTATGGGTAAAACTAGGGAATGAGTTAAGCCCTTTCTTTCAACTATTTGAAATTCTTCCTTTAGCAGTCCATCTTCACACAGTTTATCATATGCTTGATGAGTCTCTGTGTCTCATATTGCTCCTACCTTGCAATTGTAACATTTCCTTATATCTTGCACCATTATGACTTTGGGTGGAATCATGGATAGTGCATCGGTAGGGTCATTTTTATATAAAACTTCTAGAATCAGCCTAAAATCTAGTTGTTTAACCTCATTTCTAACTAATTGAACTTCAAAACCTTCTTTTTCCTTGGGGTTTTTAGAACTGGAATCCATATTATAAATCTAGGGTTTGAAAAGATATTAAACTTTATAACTGCGCAACTTGGCACTTGAGGAATACCTTAGATCAATGAAAATGGTACTTGATCTTTGTTAAAATTTGTGAAAAAGATTTAATTGCTATTTGTCAATCACTTTTGTGCTCTTCTTGTTCTTGTATTGAATTTGAATGATGAGAAATGATTGTAGAATTGACCTTATACTTTTCAAAACATGGCATTAAATGCTTAGTGCATATACAGCTGTACACTCAACTTGTTAAGGATTTCAACATAACTCAGCTTCCATTGGCTTTCCATCACTTGACTCCAACTAGATTTCCTCTTTGCTCAACTTCCATTAACAACTTGACTATGACCAATCACTCAGCTCTTACCAATAGCTTGGCATATATTGACATTTTCTCAGCATCTAAGGATGACTTGGCAATACTAGTGACAACTTTAAATTTCAACTTTGCATCTCTAATCATGCTGATCTCTTCTTTTCAATACTATATTTTCTAGGACTAATGCATGATAAAACTTTGTAAAATCAGTCCCTCATGCCTTCTATCTACTTAGTTTGATGAATTGTGATCACTTGACCTATTACATGAAGTGATTCCTTCATTTGATGAGCTACACTCATCTTTCTTCTTCCATGTCTTATTCATTTCTCCTTTGATGTGTTCAACATCTACCTTCTCTTTCCTTTGTTGACTTATGACTTGGATGCCTTTAAGTTTGTTGGGTAGTTCCTGCTGAAATGACTAGTCTTCAAGCAACTAAAACATGTGGTTTGATTTAACCATCTATTGTAGTTTCCTCTGAAATGTGTCCTTATAAATTTTTTAGGAATGTGTCCATATTTCTGAAAGTAATCATAGGTATACCTAGTGTTATAGTCCCACTTGTGGTGATGACCATGGCTACCTTCTCTTGTTGATTAATCTGATGTCCACATAGACTTTGATTTTCACTCAAAAGCACGATGTCCATACTTCTTGCAATTGTAGCAGTGACCTTCAAATTTTGGTGTAGTGATAGTCCTAGTCCTACATTCATGTGCTTAATGTCCTTGTTTTTTGCACTTATGACAATAGCTTGCATTCTTAGGCTTGTTATGCTAATGGCTATTCTTACTCTTGGATACATTAGATGTCCCTTTTTACGACAAAAATGACAAGTAGGTTTAGTGTTCTTTCCTTTGTCACTCCTTTCTTCTATAGTCTTGGAGGACTTTCCTTGTTCAGTGCTGGTGTAACCAAGTCCTGAAGTATCATTAATGGCCCTTGGTGATTTCAGTAGCTGCTCAATGTATGTGATAGCCTCATTGGGTTTGTTGAAACTCTCTACAATCTCCTTTACCTCATGATGTGCATTCATCATCTGGCTTAAAGTATCTAGGTACATGTTAGAAATCCTTTCAAACTCAATTGTCTTTTCCTCAAGTCTATTGGTAAGATTTCTCATCTTCTTCTATCATGGCTTTTTCTTCAATGGCTCTTTTCTTCTATTTAGTTACCTCACAAAGCATTATGGCTTGTGATTCTTGTTCAAGCTTGAGAATTTTAATATCTTTTTCTCGAGCTCTAGTCTTCTCCGTTAGATCTACTATTGCTACATCAAACTCTTTGGAATGTTCATTTGAAAATAGAATTGAGGTGTCAATCTACTTGTACTGTGTGTCATTCTCAACTATGGCAATCTGTTTTCTACTTTTTAAGGATTTTCTCAGTTCTCCTCTAGCTTTTTCCAAAGCATGTAAAGCAAGTTGTATGTCAATTGCCTAATTCTCTATGATCTTCCCAAGTTTGTAGACTTCCATTTCTAGATCTTTTCTCCAAGCTGTAAGGGTCCTTCTTGTGAGAACTAGGCTTTGATACCAATTCTTGGAGTTAACAAGTGGGAGGATTTACTTCTGGGGGGGGGACATGAATCAGAAGTAACTAACTTTTACCTTCTCAAATTCTTTTAACTAATACCATTCACATGCATTCAATCTATCTAATGAACTTGAAAGTAAAGACATGCATGAAAATAGACAACACACAAATTTGGTAACCTAGAAACCCTCCAAAATGAGAAGGTAAAATTGGGGTGGGGATGACACCCACAAAATATCACTACAACAATGTGTAATTGTTCAAGGTTACAATGTTTGACCACTTCCAATGGTCTGCCCTGTGAAAGGCCTATCCTGTTAAAGACTTTTACACTCTATCAAAAGTGACCTAGTTAAAGGATTTCACTACCCTACTAAAAGTAGGCCTAGTTAAAGGAATTTTGTACATTCACTTGGAATGCCACCCTATTAAAGGATTTACAAATGGCTGCTCGGCCAACCTGAGTCCAAAGGATTTCCATATCTAATCCAATTGCTAGAGAGTATTAGAAATTTTTTGACTTGATAACTTTACAATCTCCAATTGTTGATTCTAGATCCTTGTTTAGCTCTAACTAACCTAATCCTTTCTTATTTGATATGTCACTATTTGATGTTTTGATACTCTATTCTTGATCAACTAAATATTGCAATGTCACTCTATTTTTCTAAGTCTTTTCTCACTTCCCTCTAAATTTCACTATAGTTTACCCATATACTTCATTCGTCCATGCATACAATGGGGTTTCATTCTCCTTTTAAAGATTTTGAAGACTTAGGGTTAGGTATGAATCTATCATCCATATTCATTCTTCATTTCCCACTCAATTCATGCACTTTTCTTGTTGGCTGCATGCCTTCTCCATTTTTCTTATTAGCTGCATGTTGATTGCATAGGTAATGTAAAAGATTCATTCTTATCTTTAATATCCTTCGAGATTCTTGTATGTCAGCTCAAAAATGGTTTACATAGGTGTTTGTGCAATTACAAAAAACTATGTCCAATCTATGTTACTCAATACTTGTTACCTCTGATGCTTGACAGTTGATCATTTTGTTACTCAATACTTGTTGTAGTTCTGACTAGGTCGGCACTTGAACTTTACTCAACACCTGAAGTTCACTTGGCACCTGTTGAATTCTTTGGCTCAACATACATTGTAGCTAGAAATCAATTGTTTACTTGGAATCAACTATTTAATTAACATCTATACATATTTTACTCAGCATGTGTTACTAGCTTGACATGAACTTAGTAAGCATCTTAAGTGTGTTGACACGAAATACTCAAAACGAGTCTTAGATTCAACATAGTGTTAACTGGGCATGGAAAGAAATAAATGTTAAGAATAGATTTAATATGAGGATTAAATTTGATGAATATAAAGATTATTTGAGAAGTTTCAAGGATAAGGTAAATTTTGGTTATGAGATCATTGACTGGAATAGTTCAAAAGAGATATGATGAGGAGATTTGATCATTTGAATTGAAACACAAGTTTTAAGGTGAAAGTGTATTATATAAGTGTCTAGATTCAATGAATTTGAGCTAAATAAAGATTTGATGATTTTAATAAAGTGGAAAAATGAAGGGATTAGAAAGATCAACAAAGAAAAAAGTTTTCTATTTAAGGGATGAGTGCGATGATCATTGTTGCTGAGCAAGTTGGAGAATAAATTGATAGCCAAGAAGAATGGCATTGTGAAGATTAAGCAAGAGAAGTGGTAAGTGGATAAGTCATTGAGTGGATTCGTCAAAAGGAGTAAAGAAAAGGTAATAGGATAAGAAAAGGAAAGAAATAGAGAAAAATAAATGTTTGAACAAGAAAAGCTAGTGCTAAGCCTACTTGATCATTGAACAATATTACTTTCTAACAACCATAGCATAAAATATCTTAACCGAATTGACCAAACTAGTCTTATTTGCAAAATCCATTGTATGGTGACATTTAGTTGAATATTTTGTAATTCCTTTAGAGTAGGCCACTCTAAAGATGTTCATGGAGTGATAAGGTCTAGATGATCTTTGGTGAAAATCCTCTAACAAGTTCACATTAGCAATGTGTATGGAATCTTTAACAAGGTAGAATCTTAACAGAGCTCACTTAAGAAGCGTGAAATTTTTGGGTTGTCAGTTTTGAGTTGGTTTTTTTCTTAACATGAATTCCATGTTAAATACTTGTGTCAAAATTTTGTGGGATTTTACTATGTTGCATGTTTATTTCATATTTATTGTTTACCACTGCAACTTAGAATAAACTAAAAGCTTACTCTAATATTTGGTAGATGAAGTATATATAAAGTTGAAAAATTGATGCAACATTTATATTATGATTTTAGATCTGATTACCTAGCTAATGGTCTAAAAGTATAAAGTTTTGAAGTTTGTGAAAAGTGTTTTAAAGGCCTCTAGGATAACTAGATATAACTTATTACACCAACCCCACCCCCACCTTTAGTTATCTAATGCCACCCCGTTCTTTGGTATCAAGGATAAGAAAGTATTATTAAAGGCCTTGACAATAAAACCAAGTTGTCTAGATTCTTCCACCATCTCACAAAAATCTTTTCCAATTATATGTCATGCCCTTTTTGGAAAAATAATGTTGAAAACCCATCAAGCCCTAAGGCCTTATCACTCCCAAAACTAAATAGGGAATTTTTAACTTCTCTTTCTGAGATTCTCTTCATTAAAAATTTATTTTGATCCCTTGAGATAACCTTTGGAGTAAACACCAAGAAATAATTGTCTACATTACCATTCTCAATTTTCTTTGCAAAAATAGAAGAGAAGTATATAACAACTTCTTTGTTAATCTTCCCAAGCCCAAACAAAAAGTTGCCTTGTTGATCCTTTAATGAGAAAATCTTATTTAGAGAGAATGTACCTTTAATTGAATTATGGTTTTTTTTTTTTTTTGTCCCCCTCATGTAACCATTATTCCCTAGATTTTTTCCTCCAAAAAAGTCTCTTCATGATTTAACACCTCATTATAGGCACTTTTTAACTCCTCTTGTTTCAACACACAATCATCAATGCCCCCAATTTATAACTTCTTCATTTAGATTTTCGAATTCAGTCTCCAATTTAAACTTTTAATCAAAAATATTTTCAAACACCTCCTTATTCCTTACTTTTAATTTATCATTTAGGTATTCAATCTTCTTAAAGAAAATAAAGGAAATATTTCCCAAGAACTTTGGGCATATCTCCCATCATACCTTTATTAGATCCTTTAAATTATTTTCTCACAACCACATCTTTTTAAACTGAAAGGATGCACATTTTGGCACAACTTCATCAAGAATTATTGGGCATCTAGGAAAGTGATCTAACACAATTATGGATAGGATCTTTGATTGACATATACAATTTGTATCCATATACTCAACCCCCAAAATGAATATGTAAAATTTCTACACTATATTGGAAAACACTAGAATTCTATTTGTCCATGTGATCTCCCCATTTTCTAGACTCACATCTTGAAGATGATTTGAATAAAAAAATTCAGCAAAGTCCTTTTTACTTTGACTTAACCACCCTTTTCCACCTAAGTTTTTAGTTAGGGAGAGGATCGCATTGAAATCACCCCCTAACACAAGCACACTATCTTTACAATTATTTAATTTTTAGAGATAAAGAAATCCATAACTGATTTTTCATACCTTGGTTGCAAGGCCCATAGACATTAATGGCATAGAATTGCATCCTTAGATAAAGGAAGTAACTTCCACCAACTATTAATGACAATATGACTCAACTAGATCAACTTTCATCACAACATCCTTACATAAAATACCAATTCCCCTAGAATCCTCATCTTCATCTAAGAAAAGACACCCCCGCATACCAAACTTTCATACAAACTACACCTTAAAATCACCACTCAACTTTGTTTCCTGGAGTAATCTCAAGTATGGTTGTGTTTGATCATGACATTTCTTGACCTAATGCCTTTTTTCAAGGGTATTGCAGCCCTTAACATTCCACAAAAAGAGCTTCATTTATTCTAAGAAGAAGTAAGCCTCTTCCCACTCTCTATAGTTTTGTGTGGTTTATTACACTACCAACAACAAGTTTTACCTTGACTGATTTAGGGCTACACTTATTCTTTTCCTTAACATTGGGTTTTTGAATGTATGAATGATTCTAACTAATCATTTTTCTCTCAACAACATCAAGCTGATCCTATAAACTAAAATTCTCCTGCCCTTCCACTTCCTCTTGTGATTCATAATCTAATTTTGTAATCATGTTATTGCCACCACTATCCCTTATACCATCCATAGAATTTTCAAAATTTCTTAGAGGTGAAATCTATATTTCCTTGCAAAATCCATGGTTCCCATTATCATACTCCCAAGGGGCTTCATTCAGGACATAGAAAACCTCATCTATAAGATCTAGCTTTCTTCCTTTGTCTGTAGAAGCCATCATATTTGGTTATAGGGTGATGATACTTTTATCCAATGAATCCACCATAATAAGAAATCACTCCAGATTTCTACCTCACTCATTATCCACCATCCCTCCTAGATTTGAGGTCTCCCTAAGATGACGAAAAGGCATCTCTTTCACAATCTATGTTGATTTATGGCTTTTATTAGTCCCTCACTAATAGGCAACAACAACATCCTCTACTTTTACTTGATTGTAATGGTCATACACATCCATATCCCCACAAAGAGATTATGTCCTCCCTATTAAATATTGATTATAGATAATTTCTTCCTCATGTTTAATGGACTAAATAGGAGTGGAATTGTGAAGCTCTTCTTTCTCTTAATCCACTCCAATATTTTGTTTTCTTATAGACCTTTTCTTTAATCACCAACATTAGTTTTTATTTTCACATCCTCAACATAATCAAATTTTATCTTCAATCTCCATTCACCATTGGATGAGTCTGATACAACATAATCTGGTATCTGGTAATAGTCTTTTATTTAAATAGCAACTTAGATTACAAATAAAAAAATTTAGTGACAACTACCTCCTCAGACTGTAAGTAAGAGCCCAGATTGTTACTAATAGCCTTTAAAGCTTCCCCATCCTTGTACTCCCATGGAAAATTATTTAACTACAACCATACAAAAATTTTCTTAACTTTTTCAACATCAAGATTAAAGTTTTGCCTCTAATCACACACATAAACACCTATATTGTCCAACATATATGGGCCACTATTAAGGATCCAACCCTTATACATTTTTGACAAACATATGACCATAAAAAAATTATTAGTCAATCTTTTGAGCTCTAAATGTTTGCTCCAATGTTCATGTATCCATCTCTATAACTTATCAATCAAAGGCCAATGCCCTAACCATTTCATAAATAATTCCCTCTTGAAAATGATTAACATACTCCAACTAATGAGGGTTATCAATCGATAGAGATTAGCCCTAAAATTCTCAACATTACATACCTCTTGTTGGATTCTGGAAAAAACCCTTCAATTTTATTGGTGTTAAGAGTTGTGCCTCCCTCCTTTGGATGTGTAAACTTATTTTCAATTTGTTTGAGGCTAAATATCTTTGGAAACTAAAAGAACTTGTGTTTGTTGCAAGAGAAGGGTACAAATTTCTCCCTGCTCCCACCATTCCTCCTAGCATATGGAAACCTTGAATGAATTCTCTAGGAAGGGTTCTAGAGAGGGTTCCCTTGAAGCCTTGTAATAATATCAAACCATGTTAATTGGATTTTTTTGAAAGGCCACAACTAAAAAAAAAGGTTTAGAAACCCTTATGCCTTTGTCTCATCCTCCATCTTCATTATGGGTAAATCTTCAATTTTTGGATGCATTCGACTAGTGGGTCCTATTATCTCGATTACTCTATGGTGAATAACTACTAGAATCCTTTGAAAAATGTTGTCGTAGATGTTAGCCCCATAGTTTTTATCACTCTCCATAGCCATTGCCAATTGTTCCTTCAAGGCCATTTTCTTTTTGGTATTACAAAGATGTTAAGAATACTATTCAAAATAATGTACATTAATTCTTTAATATGATAGTAGGTTCTTTTAATTTTTAATAAAAATTATTCATTTAATGAATTTATTTATTGATTGTACGATCTATTATAAAATGAGTTCTTATAAATGTGAATTGTTCAATTTGTATTCAAATAAAGAGTACCAATGGGATTCACCTAGAATATCTAAATCAAATTATAATGCACTCACCCTCCCAATGCTTAATCTCTCTTTGTGGTTAGCCATGAGTTGGCATGAAATGTGCATGCAAAACTTAAGCAAGGCATGATATTATTTGAAAGTTGTATCAGATTGATGCCATCTCATCAAATTTCTAGTGTCAAAATTAGCATGCAAAGTTTTAAATTGTACCCTAAACATGCCAAAAGCTCTTAAAAGTTAGTTTGTTAGGTAGAGTGGATATTCAATTATTTAAAGGAAAGAAAAAAAAATTATTATTTGACACCATTATTATGTCATGTGCAATTGCATCTCCATTCACTATTATTTTAAACTTTTTCTAAAGTAGAAAACCATACTATTAGTTTAAGAAAAATAATTTTATTTCCTAGGCAATAAATAGTGTTGCAACAAAAAAATGCATGTAAATTACTACAATTAGAGCCTGCAACAAATAGGTTGTGAAACATAAATAATTAGAGAAAATCTAAGTTCCTTCATATGACAGTCAGTTTGTGTTTGGTGTATTATGTTGGGCAAGGTTAGATAATTAGAAATCTTAGATCTTCACAAAATTGAAAAACTCCAAAATCTTATTGCTATGTGTCTACTGCCAACAGAGATCCAATTCTCAATTGTTGTCATGTCTCAACATTGTTTCCATTTTTTATAGTGTAAAACTATTGAATTATTTGAACAATCTATTTTAAGTCTCTCTCTCTCTAGGAGATAAGATAAGATAAGATAATGATATTGATATTTGACAAAAGACCAACAAAGGGTCCAAGGGATGGGAAGATACAATAGGGGAAAAAAGAAACCTTTAATAGGAGCACCAAATAGTGTTTGAAAAAGAATGAGCAACAAAAAAAAGAGAGGAAATGAGAATGAAAAGACAAGAGAAGGACTAGATATCCTTTCTCAGTACACAGAAATCCATCACTGAAGGATAAGACCCAGGGATACCAAGGGCCCAAGCCTGAATTTGAGTAGCACTGGGAGTAGAATGTCATTGCTTGATGAATTTATAATGTGGTCTAATAGATATGATGTGTACCAATGTGGGTGTATCCAGTGGTCACTTCCTACCCCTAGAGGATGACAAGTGGGGGGGAAGAAGGTAGTGATGGTCTAATTTGAGGCACCATTGGTTGGGTGGAGAGTAATTCTATCACTTTAATTAAATTGAATGATGAAAATGATAAAGCATTGATCATTTTTTTAGAATTTTCAAGAAAATATTAATAAGGAGATGAGGATAAGCTCAAATATTTGAAGAGGTTGCAAAATTAAATTAATTAATTTTGGAAACTTTCCCTTTTAAATCCAGGAAAGAATATTAATAAATTATTTAATAAATTTATTAGATAGTTATGAACATGAAATTTCCTTTCAAAGATAGAATCAATTGATTATAAAGGGGTATTTAAAATAAGATAGGTTTAACTACTAATGAAATAAGTAAATTCTAAAATAGAGTCATTAGTAAATGAGGATTGACTTAATTTGATAGAGATGAAAATTTAATTAGTTTTGATTTGATGAATAATAAAAATACTTAATGAAGTAAATAAATAAAAAATGGATATTTTAGGTTATTGTCTAGAAAATTGAGATGAATAAATGAAAAACAATATGATTAATAAATGGAAAATAACTAATGATATTATATATAATGTATAATAAATGAGTAACTAATAATACAAGATAAAATAATGACTACATAATGATTAGATGAAATAATCTTACTCTTTAATATAATTATAATCTTTGATTTCTTAGAGTTGAGTATGTAGGTTTGTACAACTCTTTCTATCTAATTGCCTTTGTAATGACTAGGAAGGTATTGCCTCCATGAATATCAAAGATATAGAAATCATTGAATATTATGTTGTCTTGTAATTTGAAATAATTTTTAATATAGATATTTTGACAACATTTCAAGAAGAAGACACATGGTGTATAGATTTACATAGTTTTCCTTGTTGATTTGACATTATGAATATAGTTGTGACATTGCTATTAGAATTTAACTTTGTAATTTTTTTAGTCATCAAGGGCTTATTTGAAGAGGTACAAGAACTAGTATATGGATATGACCATTTTATGGAGAAAATTAGTTTGTTTCATCTAACATCCATTTAAGAGTTTTTCATGTATTGGTTCTATGTTTTCATTTATCTGAATGTTTTGAATGAGGAGACAAATAAAACCTTATTAAGATTCTTGAGAGCCTAAGTTGCCTCTTCCTCTAATTGAAAGAAACCTTTCTTATATCTCAAGTATCTTGATTGGTGGCTTTCTTCTTTTAATTAACTTTAGTCCTTTGAAATATTTGAGTTTTTTAATGGTGAAGGAGATGTTTATTACCTAGCTTGGTTCATTTTAGAGTTGAAAAGAATATGTGGTTGGACATGTACGTTATCTCCTTTTTCCTATTCTTCATTTAGTATTTTAACATTGACAAGAATTTGGATTCATGTTTTGTTGAGAGAAATGGTGATCATCAATTTGTGATTGTGTTGTGTACTCTTCTTTAATGAAAACATATGAGGTTCCTTGATATCTTTCTACTATTTAGTGTGAAGTAAGTGGGGAAGCTAATAGAATAAGTTGTAAGAGGTAAAACACACACACACAGACATATAAGGAGGTCTTCCATGAAATCATTTTAGTTATTCGATACAAGAGCATAATTTTTATGACTGAACATCTTTAAACATGAGCCGAAGACTAAGAGGTATCCATTTTGCCAAATTCATCAGGGCACAATCCTAACCTATCCCCTTTTGATGTTGGAACCTTACACTCAACAAGACATAATATTTTGTACATTTTAATATATTCGTTTGTCATATTTTAGCTAATAGGCTATTTGTGAGAACTTTGTTCCTCGAAATTGAATTTTTGATGAAAAAATTGTCAGTGGTTTAGAAAAGTTGTCAATTTGGCTGAAAAATTGTAAATCCTTCCCATTAATTATTTACCAACCAATTTTGATCTGACTCCACTTTTAACTCTTGTTTTGATATTTATTAGTTATTACATCCATTTTTAACTATTATTTTTCTTTTTCTATTTTTTTTTTTTTAAAGTTACTTTCTTCGCATTAGCTTAGCTCATGTTGTGATATCCATTTATTTAACTTTTGATTTTTAAAATTGATTTGGATTTTAGTTTTTATTTTTTAAAATTTTTTTATATTACTTTATTTTTTTCTTTATATATTGCCTTTTAGTTTCTATAGTTTATTTAGTCAATAGAATATTTATTAGAGATTTCCATATTTATTTTTTGTATTTCTCTTATTAATCTTTTATAATAGATTTTTTCGATAGAGATTTTTTAAATGAATTTTTTTCATATTCATAAATTGAATTTAAATAAATAATATTTATTAATCTATTTAAAATATTTTACTAAATATTATGTTATTTAAATTGAAAATGATTAATAATTTAATTTGTTTACATGAGATTATATTTTATATCTTCACTTTTAACTATTGTTTTACTTTTTATGTTTATTCCATAGCTCATGTTGTGATCTCTATTTATTTAACTTTTGATTTTTAAAATTGATTTAAGTTTTAGTTTTTAAATTATTTAAATTTACTTTTTTTAATATTAGTTTAGTTTTTTCTTTAAATATTGTTTTTTACTTACTATAATTTATTTAGTCAATAGAATATTTATTAGAGAAGTTATTTTTTCATATTTTTCATATTATTTTTTTATAACATAATTTTTGATAGATTTTTTTAAATGATTACCTTTTTCATATTTGATAAATTTAATTTAAATAAATAATATTAATTAAACTATTTAAAATATTTTAATAAATACTATGCTATTTAAATTGAAAATTATTAATAATCTAATTTTTGCTTATGAGATTAGCACCCACAAACTTTATTTTAAAAACTCTTCATATATATTTTGCTTGGGTTTGTTTTTCCATACAGCTTGACTTTGACGTAAAGGCAATAAGCAAGCATTACTTAATTTTGCACATAGTCATGGCATCCAGCCATATCAAATATGATATGGCTAGGTAGCCATTGCTAGGTAGGCACCGGCTATGGTGCAACATATTTGCACCTGGTCGCTGCCCATCTACCTTCCTTGGCCTACCCGACTGTATTGTCCTTTGTTGACAACACTATCATTATTTATATATGTAATAAGTCAGTTACAACTATAATTATACATATCATATATAATTGATTGAAGACATTTCTAAATTTGAAAAAAAAAATCACTAAAAAATGTAATTTATTGTAATGTCGATCATCTAATTATTTCAATATATATACAAACATAATACAATTTAAATACTACTATATAAAATTTAGAATTATCCATTATAATGCATTATTCAAATATTAGTTGTAAATTATCCATTTCAATTAATTAAATGATTATGAAATAATAATTATTTTATATCAAAAGAAAATTAATTGTTTTTAAATATATAATCATAATTTTAAATTACTTAATTTTTAAAAAAAAATTAATTATCTAAAATAACAAAATATTTTTTATTTGTCATGCTAAATATTTTTTTAAAAATATTATTTATAATAATATGAAAAGTTTGATTAAGAAAAAGGGCTCTCTCTAAGCTTTAGTCCCTCCCTTAAATTGGGAAAGAAAAGTAAATTGATCAAGAGAGGATATTGTAAAAACTTACAAATAATATGATCTTTCAAGCTATCTCAAAGGAAAATATATATTATTTTGAAAAAATGAAAATAAAGAATCTTAACAATAGAATCTCAATAAGGAGGCCTTGGCCTTCGGTTTACTATCTTGTGCAGTCAAGCTCTTGCTGCCAAGCTCTATTGGCATTGGTGTACTAGTCAGTCTCAGCTTTGGGCCCATAACCTATCACACAAGTATTTACTTGGTGTTGAACCTTCAGAAGTTTCTAGGTTTTCTCTTGAGGGAAGAGGCTCTATGGTGTGGCATACCCTCAAGATTGGTGCTCACCTGGTGCAGAGAAGTTTATTTTGGATCTGCAACAGAGGCACTGAGGCTCTATTTTGGAGTGATTCTTGGAATGGGCATCCCCCTCTCCTTTCGTCTCATCCTCACTTGCAGGCTCTTTGTGATTCTTTCCTTTCTGCTGGATGGAATAAGGTGGCTCATTATAAGGAGGCTTTTAACTTGGGCCTTGATGTGGGTTATAGATGGAAGAATTCTTCTGATTGGCCTCTGGGTGGCTCACTAGGAGATTGACTGGAATTATCTCAGATATTGGCTTCTAGGGAGTGCAGCTCATTGCAAGAACCAAATGTTTTGGCTTGGGGAGGTGCTTCTTCTGGAAAGTATTCTATTTCTTCTGGGTACCTTGCACTGACAAAGAAAATGTTTGGTGAGGTGGAGGTCTCTTGGTGGAAGAAAGTTTGGAATAGTTTTTCATGGCCTAAGTGTATCTTTTTCCTTTGGATTTTGGTTTACAATCATTGTCTCACTTGGGATAATCTCTGCAAGAGAGGCTTCCAGGGGCCTTCCCTATGTGTTCTCTGCCACAATAGTGAAGAGACTGTATCTCACCTTTTTTTCCAGTGCCCCTTTGCCAAACAGATTTGGCACCTCTGGTGGAGTGTGTGGGGATGCACGTGCTAGCATGTGCCCTCTTTGTCTGAATTCTGGGACCATTTGGGCCATTCCCCTTCCAAGACTTCTTTTCTTCAAGTTGCTTGGACTATCTTCCCTTCCCTTATTGTATGGCATGTTTGGCTTGAGAGGAATAGAAGGATCTTTCATGATTTGCAGTTTGAGATCAAGCACCTGTGGGGGAGAATTGTTAATTCTCTTCAGGAAACACTCCTTGCTAAATGTGACATTGGCAGGGGTTTGGATCCTATTGATGCTGGTATTTACTCTCGCCTCTCCTTTCCTCTTCAGGGTTGTTCTCCCTCGATACCCCACACCCGCTCTAGGAATCGAACTAAGCAACACCCTCAGCGAGTTAATCGTCAGGGCCGTTGGTCTCCTCCTGAGGTGGGCACTCTTAAAATCAACACTGATGGTTCTTCTTAGGGAAATCCTAGTCCAGCTGGTATTGGGGGAGTTGGGCATGATAGTTCTGGTAATATCCAGTTTCTATTTTCTACTTACAAGGGTTACTATACTAATAACCTCATGGAAGCCCTAGCTATCTTGGTTGCAGTGGAACAGTGTTGTCTATGTGGATGGAAAAGAATCCTCTGTGAGACTGACTCGCATGTGGTTGTGAATTTATTGCATAATAGAAACCTTGTGCATGTGGATTGGAATTTGGCTCTGGTTATTCAGCAGATCATTCAGTTATGCAATTCTGTAGATTCTGTGTCCTTTATGCATATCCCTCATGAGTGGAACGGTGTGGCTGATTGTCTGGCTAAATGGGCCTCTGAGCAGGGGCCGGCTTGGAACATTCTTGATCCTAGGATGCTTCCCCTTGATTTATCTCAGATGCTAGATCAACTTGTGGACTAGGATAAAGCTATGTAGTTCTCTTTGTTTCTTGTGTTGTTCAGCTCTCTTTGATCTTCAATAAAAATTTTACCCCTCTTTTAGTAAAAAAATAAATAGAATGTCTACAAAAATTTTGATTTAAGCAATAAACTATAAACTTTGACTTCAAATAATTTATATAAAATAACTAACCATACCTACAAAAATTACCATTTAGAATGTATTATTTTAACTTACCCATATACCAATGAAAATCAAATGCATACAAGATAAAAATGATATATTGAGCTCACTTCCATTAAGTGTTGTAGGTTTATCTATTTAATATTTTTTTGAACATTGTTTGGCACACCCAATTATGAAATAGTATGGCCGATTTCCTCTCAAATTGTAGACTTCTTCAATAACAATCTTTTATATGTTTAATACAATTCAATAATTAATAAAATATGATTTCATTTAGATTTAAATTTAAAAATAAATTCACTTGATTATATTTCAAATCTACTACACTGTCTCATTCTTATTTATTTTATGTACATTAATAACTTCTTATTTCAAACAAAATTAAAGTTACAATATAGACCAATTAATTTAAATATCGCTAAAAGAATATTTCATCAACACCTTGAGCTATGAGGTATGTTTCTATATATTCTTAATATTATTGACATAATAAACCAAATTTTATAGCCAAACGTTATAATTGACATAATAAACCAATTATATAACCAAATGTTATCATTGACATAATAAACCAATTATCTCAATTATAAATTATATATATGATATGCATAATTAAACTTATTTCGTATATAAATTTAATTTAAAAAAATTATTATTTTAATATTATATAATAATAAATATAAGATCTAAAACTTATTATTAAATAAATTATTTAAAACTAAATAAAATATATTGGACACTAGAAATTCTCTGTATGCGAGTGATTGCGAATTATTCAGAGTGATATGAGCGAAGTTTGAACCTTTGGCAGTGATTGCAATTGCATATGAAAAACTAGGGTTTTTTTTGTGTGAAGCTTTCTAATCCGATCTGCTCCTTTTGATCCGCTTGTGATTTTCAATTGGCCTAGGGCTCTGTCAAGCTGGCGACCTCCAACAATGCCCATACTCATGGTGGGGGATAGCATAGCTCTTCCATGCTGCTCCTTGATCCGGGCGTATCCCCCTTTACATCCAACATTAAAGACTTTAAAATGTCTAAGGTGAGTAGTAATGGCAAGACTACCGAGCAAGTACCAGGTAAAATTTTTTTGATGGCGGTTAAATCTGCTCTAGGTAATGGCATTAGTAACCCAGTTTCCCATCGCAGCGATCGACCTAGATCTTTTTCTAAGGTTGTGGGTCGATCATCGGTCATCAATGAGAGGGCAAGGTTTGAGTTTGCAAGTGTGGTTAACAATGATGCCTCTGAATCTAGTAAGACCCCTTTGGCTTCTCTATCTCATTTTGCTATTGTTCCTAATCCTAAAATCTTGGAAGAAATTGTTAAGGCAAAAGATAGATTAAGAGATACTATGATTTTTTTTCAGCTGTTGAAATTGATAAATGTCCACCAAGGAAATTTATGGATGATTGGTTCCATCATTACTAGAATAACAAACTTGGGTTGCATATTTCATTTTGTAGGCAAATACAAAAGGGTTTAAATGTGATTTTCTTTGTGAATCATGATACTCAAACAAAGGTTCTTAAAAAATAATATTGCAATGTGGGTTCAACATCTTTTAGGGCTATTGCTTGGTTGTTAGAGGCTATCCATGAGGAGGTTCTCCAACTTTTGGCTTCAAGATGGATACTGGTCAAGAACATTCCCCCTTTTTTGTGGTGTTTTTTACCACATTTTCTTGAGCCTATTGGTAAAATTATCCGAATGAATGAAACTATGAGACTCATCCCACATATGGACACTAGGATTCTTATCTCTCTCTTGCTTGGTAAGGACCTTCCTACCTATCTTTACATTAACATCCTTAATGATACTTATATCTATCCTATAGAGATTTTGGGGGGTTTAACGCCTGTTTCCTCTACCACAAAGAAGGCCACCTCTGTAGGGATTGTCCGGTCATTAGGAAAAAACCTAATCCCTCCAATGATTCAATAAAAATATGGTTAATCCTCCCATCACTAGTAACCCTCCCCTTGAGAATGCTCTCTTTCATACAACCCCTACTTCCTCTTCATTATCATCACCTCCCGCCAAAACCCCTAACCCCACTAATGTTTTGACTAATGATGTTCTTAACATTGTTTGGCTTGAGAATGTTTCAAATAAAATTGTACATAACCCTCTCTCTTATATTACTATTCTTCCTAAGAACATTTTGTATGATACCACTCCTACATTTGGAGGTCTTTAGATGCTCCCCAGTCTTGATTTGGCTATTGATCTTAATACAGATGATGGTTTTACTATTTTTCCAGATAAGAAAAGAAGAAGAAGGGGAAATAGTATCTTTGTGCCTAAAACTTTTCACCCCAACACTAGTAATAATAAACATGTTAAATTATTAATTGGTCTTGCTTTGACTAATGTGAATACTATCAGTCAGAATGCTGATATGAATTGTAAGCCCCAAACTAGTGAGTCCTCCCAAAAATTCCCCTAGAAAATATTCCAAGAGATTGTGGAGGATTATTAATTTGAAATTATTTTGGCTGCCCCCATTCCCCTGAAGTCTAGTAATGGGTAGTGCATGGATGTGGATTCTCTAGTAGAAATTGAAGACGATGTTGCCACCAACTCTCCTACTACTAGGTGAATAGGAAGACCACTTGGTTCAAAAAATAAGCCATCTGTGCCTAAACCAGGGGAGTCCTCAAATAATTTTTTGGTCCTAGTTGATCAAGAGGGTAATCTATGCTCCACCTCTAACATTTTGTCTCAATGAATTGCCTATCTTGGAATGTGAGGGATTTAGAGTCCCTTAACAAGAAATTTGTTATCAAGCAATTGTTAAATTCTCTGCATTCTATAGACTTCTTTATGATGCAGGAAGTTAAGTCCATGGGACTCATTTTGGATTCCAATCTCAATTTTATTTGGAAAGATGCTATTAAGTTTTGCACTAACCATGAGAGAGGTAGAGGAGGAATTGCCCTGATCATTAGTAATAAATGGAAAAAACATATTACTAATAATGGATGTTCTTCTTGTAAGAGAGTAGTGTGGGTTACTTTGCAGTATGATGAAAAGACCTTTGAGGTCTATGCTATTTATGCTTCAAATGATCCTAAGGAAAGAATTGAGCTCTGGAAATGGCTTATAGGCCTCCCAGATATGCCTTGCCCTTTTGGTGGAGATTTCAACATGATTGAATCTTAGGATGACAAGTTGGGGGGCATTCCCCTTCATTGGAAGGATAATGAAAAATTCTATTGGAATAGATTTTTAAATTCTAACTATCTTTTTTATCCTATTTGCTGGTAACATGAAAACCAACCCTGGATTATGGCACACCTAGTGCAATTTTCAGTAGGGCAATGCTAGGATTTATTCCAAGCTTGACAAGTTTTATGCCAATAAGTATTTTTTCTCTTTTCCTCCTGATATCTCTAGAAATATTGTTCGGGTTATTGCCACCACTTTGTCTGATCATCACCCTATTTTGACTAAGGTTAATTTTAGTAGTAGTCCCCTTCAGCACAAGTCTAGAAGTAGTAAATTCATCTTAAACACTATTCTCCTCATGGATGAGGATGTTCTTGTTGCTATGCAGATTATTAGGGGTATCAATAAAATTAACCATCAGCACCTATCCCATCTTGATAGATGGAAATCTAACATTTGTTCATGGAAGCTTTTTCTTGAAACCATTGGTCAAAAAAAGGCTAAGGATTACTGGTTTCTTGAAAAACAATTATCTTCTAAATTGCAAATAGCAAAAAAAAAATCCAAAGAGATTCCTCCAATATGGATCTTCTCTCCCTAGTTATGGCTGCCAAAGATACTCTTAGGAAGCATCAACATGTTAGGATTCATGGAGCTAGGATCAAATCTAGAGCCCACTGGCTCCAACATGGGGATAGGGGCTTGAAATTTTTCTTCATTCTTCCTAAACATAAACATATTAAAGAGTCCATTAATAAACTCTCGATTCATAATCAAGACATTTCAAACCTTGGGGTTATTATTTAGGCTTTTGCTGATTATTACAAGACTCTTTTTACTTTAGAGGACTCCTTTGAGGCTGAGTCTTTAAGAAATAAATGCAAATGTTTATTCCTAAAAAGTTGGACACAGATGATGTTGATGTGCTTGCTAAAGATATCTCTATTGAGGAGATTGAGGGATCTATCAAGGCTCTCAATAATGATAAAGCCCCGGGCCTTAATGGTTTTCCTGTTGAGTTCTATAAATCCAATATCAATTGGATATGTAAGGATCTCCATGACTTATACTCTAAAGCTTTGTCTATTGGCTCCTTGGGACAAGTTGTTAATAGAGGGATCATTAAGCTCCTTCCCAAGGATGGAGATAAGACTCACATTAGGAAGTGGAGGTTGATTACCCTTCTTAATGTGTCATATAAGATTTTGGTTAAAATTATGGCTCTTAGGTTAGTTAATTTTCTTCCTAAATTTGTTAACTCTACCCAACCTGGTTTCATCAAGGGTAGATATATTCTTGAGAATCTCATAACTAGTTGCGAAGCCATAGAGTGGTCTAAATGTTCACACCAAAACTCAGCCATGCTTCTTTTGGATTTTGAGAAGGCTTATGATAGGGTTGAATGGGGGTTTATTCTTATGATGTTAGAGGCCTTTGGTTTCTCTCCCTCCTTTTGCAATAGGTGCTTCTTTGCAAAGCCTTTGCTCATGTTAAAGTTAACGGTGTTGTCTCTGCTCCTTTTTCTCTAGGGAGATCCATTAGACAAGGGTGCCCTCTAGCACCATCTCTTTTCGTGATTACTTCAGAGGCTCTTTTTAATATTCTTAAAGATAATTCTTTATCTCTTGATGTCAGAGGTATCTATTTTCCTAATGATGAAGAGCTCATCAATTGCCAGTTTGTGGATGATACCGTGCTATTCTTTGAGCTTTCAAAGAGCACTTTTAAGGCTTTGCAATATAAACTCTTTTTTTTTTGTTCTTTATCTGGGGCTAAAATATCTCAAGCCAAATCAATTTTTTTGGGGTAAGATGTGTGGCCCTCAGATTAGTTTGGTCAATACAATTTTCAATGGGGAGGCCCCAATAAGATCGCTAGATATCTTGGTATCCCTTTCTCGGTGGAACCTACCCTCAAAGACATGTGGTCATTAGTTAAAGAGAAGATTGATAAGAAGCTTAACAAATGGCATAATAGGGCATTATCTCTGGGAAGCAGAATTTAGGTTTTCCAGAAGATGTTGTCCTCTTACACCATTTACTATTCCTCTACCTAGTTTTTTAATAATTATCTAATTGCTGAAATTCAGAAGTCCATTATAAAATTTATTTGGTATAATGGAAAGGGTAATAATAAAATTCATTCTACTGAGTGAGCTTGGTGCCACACTGACAAGTCCCTTGGGGGACTTGGGCTGAAGGACCTAAGAATTCAGGGTATTGCCATGTTTGCCAAATGGATTTTTCAATTCATGGAGGGTGACTATCCTTGGAAACTGTTGGTTAGAAACAACATTGAGAGGGGTGCTAAGAAAGCCAAATCTTGGACTAATCTCCCCTTTTGGAACCTCATTATTGGTAATTTTCCTGTCATGATCTAAGGTTCCATTTTTTTCATATCTATTTGGAAGGCTTGGGACCATGTTAGGAAATTCATCACTAATAAGGATTTTCATTGTAATAATCAACTCCATGGTGAAAGATCTAATTGGTGGAATCTTCACCTAAATGGCAAACCTTTGGCCCTTACCCAAGGGTGTTCTACCTGACTGTGGGCTAAGAAAGGTATTAAACAATTCATAGATCTCTTTGAGTAGAATCAAATCACTCTTTGGGATGAGCTTAAAAGTAAATATGATATCCTTGATTCCCATAAAAGAACTTATAACATGATTATGCAAGCTATTAATGGTCTTCCCACTATATGTCATGTTGACTCTCAAAGGCACCTTAAATGTAACTGGCTTGGTGGAGTTGTCGTGAATCTGCTTAAGCCCAAGAACATATAAAAAATCCTTGATTGCAATACAGATATTATTAATCATGTCAATGTTGTTTGGTACTCTTCTTATGATGCTAATGTTTGGAAAAAATACTTTGATATTTTGTGGAAGAATTTTGTTGAGCCTAAAATTAGATGCTTTAGATGGTTAGTCATGTTGGACAAACTATCTGTTAAGAGAGATTTATCTAATTCTGATATTTGTAATCTATGCAAAGTTCTTGAAACTAGTAGACATATTCTTTTAGATTGTACTTTTGCTAAAGAAATATGGAGAATGTTTGGCATTGCTTATGCTATAGATGTTAATATTCCTTATATTATCACTGGTCATATTAATGGTCTTCCTAAAGATACCAATTTATTTTGAAATATATTATTGTCTAACATTCTCTTGCAGATTTTGAAGTGCAAGAATGAGGAAAGGTACCAAGGTAAGCTGAGGGATCTTACTAAGTTTTTTTGAAAACACAATTATTTGAATTTTTTTTTGTAGGTGCAGGCCACTATGCTGATCAAGCAGGACAAGATGAGAAGGTTCCTTCATGATGGGCATGCTACTTTTTTCTACTATGACTTGATGCATGGATACCAATGGCATATAACCCTGGATGATCTGCAAGCTTTTGAGTAAGCTTGCATTAAGTTGAATAGAGAAATCAATAGGAAAGTGAATGCTAGAAAAGAAAATTTATTCAAGTTGATGCAGATTCAAGAACGTAAAATCATCATTTGGATGGAGGGTCCCTTAGGTTGGACTACTTGTTTGGTCAATTACTATGATGTTCTTAGTTAGATAGTCCTTCTCCTCTTTTTGTTATGTTGTACAACTGATACTATTCTTCCTTAGTGAGGCTTGGCCTCCTTGTTGCTTTTCGTGGAATTACTTTGGTTGCTTTGTATTTTTTGAAATTCTTATATCTACTAAAAAATAAAATAAAATATATTTTATCTATAATTAAATATTCAAATTAAAGTTAAATCTATAATTTTTAGTTAAAATATTTTTTAAAACATATAAAAATCTTATTTAAATTCATCATTCCATATATTCAAATAAAAATTGTTAATTTGTAATTTAATTCCACATCTACTAAGCTATATAATATATTTAAAAAATTTAATTTACAAAGATTTTAAATAAAAAATTAAAATATCATCTAAAAATTAAAATAGCATGGTTTAATTTATTTTATTTAAAATATTCACCCGTCAATTTTAATTGAGTCTCAAAATCATTTTGCAGTTCCCTGACAGTGTTGTCAGCGAAGGATAGTACAGTAGTAGGGTAGGCCAGGGCATGTAGATGGGCAATAGCAATAGCCGGTGCCTTGCTAGGCATGGGTACCTTCCAGGCAGCGGGATGCCTCATGCTCATGTCTTACCATACCATCTCAATGTTTTGTCACAAGTACTTTCTGCAGAAGTCAAATCAGAGGCTGAACTGTTACATTTCAAAGCATGTGAGGCATCCATCCGGAACAAAATTCATGGTTGGATAGCAGTTGCCATGAGAGAGAGGGAGACTTAAATTATCAAATTGACCCAAGTCTTGTTGAAGTCCTCGGACTGCTCGAGTGAATATGGCGTGAGTAGAGGGAATGGCAAGTGAAATATATGGAGGCAGCCATAGTGAGTCTTCAAGAAATTGCATTTCAGTTTAAAAAGATGGATTGCAATAGGCAAAAGACACAGCATGTAGTAATTTGGATGTTCATGTGGGTAGGCTTGGTGCTGGTTTTCATAGTAACTAGCTCATTGCCCATTTACAACACTTCACTTTCTTCTCATGCCTCTGCCTTACATGCCCATGATGCTCGAAGTATAATGTTTTCTGTTGTGAAAGGCTATATGCTACTCGACAATGACAATGAAGATGTTTTTGAGGAGAGAGATGTGTAATCCCTACTCTCTTTCAAAGATGGCATTACTATAGACCCAATGCACTACCTTTCCAACTAGACTTCCACCAATTCGGGAAATGTGTGTTCATAGAATGGTGTTTGGTGCAAAAAGAATACCAAGCAAGTTGTGGCCATCATTTTGCCTCAATTGGGATTGGAAGGTACTATTTCAGCCTTCATAGGGAACCTATCCTTACTAGGAGTTCTCAATCTTTCTGATAATTCGTTGAGGGGAAGCATTCCACCTCAGATTGGCCAATTGAAGGCATTGAGACTACTAGACTTGAAATCAAATTGGCTGGTGGGTTCCATCCCCACATCTCTTGCCAATTGCATGCACATCCAGTAGATCAGACTTTCAATCAACAATTTGATAGGGAGCATACCAAAAGAATTCAGTGGCCTGGGTAAATTACAGCATCTCCACTTGTCCTTCAATGATCTAAGTGGGAGCATTCCAAATGCTCTTTGGAAGTGCACGTCTCTACTTGATTTGGCCCTCAGCTATAATAGTCTCATAGGTACCAGCCCTCCTCTTAGTAATTGTCCTACTTTATCCAGCATTTGTTGGAAAACTTATTGCAGCGTTGACGTTTGCCCCTTGAGCCAAACGCTCACCTACCACTTTGATGCCCAGAATAGACAGAAAAGTTAATACGGGTAGGTGAGATTTTTTGAATTTGGAAATGAGAGGGAAAAATGTTTTAGGTCAAAAGAAAAAAGGAATTATTTTTTTTACATTCATTCATTCCACTCAGAGTTTGCAGATCAAGCAGATCAGAGAGAAGTTGCAGAGCTGAGCAGAGAAAGAAGAAGGAAGGAAGTTTGTGTCTGCAGTTGCACGTGGTTCCTTGTTCACTCTGTAAGTTTGTTGTTTGGATTTGTCCTATTGAAGAAGTGATTGCTCCAGGCACCATTGTATGCAGCCATTAGAGTTGCAGGTTTAAAGGTTTATTAAAGTTTGAAGTATTATCAATTTAGGGTTATTTTAGGGTTTTCAAGTTGAAGCTAAATGCTCCCAGATTTGTAATAGTTTAAATCTCAGATTGAATAGAAAGCAAGCTAGCATACTTACTCTATTGTTCTTCATCTTCTATTCTTTGGATTTAACAAGTTTGGTTGAAATCTTAAAGCATTTGGCTTTCTGGTTTTAATTGTGAAAGCAGTCACATTGTTATATTTCCTAAGTTTGAAACAGAACACTCAGCATCTTCTTTCTCAGTTGGAGTCGATCTCACTTGGCATCCATTGGTGCTGAGCATTTCTTGTGCAAGTGTCAAGCTTCTCTTTGTGTCGAGTTCACTCGGCACCTATTGCCTATCACTCGGCATCTTCAAGTGCCGAGAAAGTGCCGAGTAAAATTGGCACTCGACACCTTCATGTGCCGAGCAACTTTTAAGTGCCGGGTATAAATTTTTAGTGTTTAGGGTTAGGGTTGTGAGTATTGAGTTTAAATTTTTTTTTTAAAATTTATATTTCTCACATGGTATCAGAGCTTTGAGGCCCCACATCCACAGTGAGTTAGGCCATTTATTTTTTCTTGGGATATTTGACATGGCAGGAGATGCAGGAAAGATATGGCAGTAGCCACCATCATTTAATGGACAAAATTATGATACATTTGCAAAGAAGATGAAGACCATTATGGTTGTAAATGATTTGTGGGAGTTTTTAGTTAATGGATTCAATGATGTGACTGATCCAACTCAGTATGCTACTCTCACAAATGCACAGAAGACTCATTTGAAAGAGTCAAGGAGGAAGGATGCTAAGGCATTAAGTTTGATTGAAGCAGCAATGACATAGACAATTTTTCCAAAGATTGCAGCAGCAAATTATGCAAAGGAAGCATGGGTTATCCTTGAGATGAACTTCAAGGGGAATGATCAAGTTCGTACAGTAAAGCTATAGAACATCAGGAGGGAGTTTGAGAACCTTCAGATGAAGAAGAATGAATTAGTTGCAGACTTCAGTTCAAGGACCTCCAATGTGATTAACCAATTGAAGTCAAATGGAGAAGACTATCAAGAGCAGAGGATAGTGCAAAAGATATTGAGGAGTCTACCTCATAAATATGACAACTTGGTCATGACCATAGAAGAGGCAAAAGACCTCACTATTTTGACTATGGATGAGTTGATGGGTACACTTCAAACCCATGAGCATAGGATCAATATATCCACATCTTCTTCTTCCCAAGAGCAAGCATTCAAGGCTTAGTCAAATCCAAGAGGAAGGGGGAGAGGAAGAAATGGCTCAAGCAGAAACTCCAGAGGCAGAGGCCGAGGTAATGGAGGACAAAGGAATGCTGCAACAGAAAGCTCAAGAAGAGCAGATGGAGCAAGTAGCTCACAAAATACTTCAAAAGGAGGTAAGAAAAACTACAACTCAAATAAGAGTAATGTAGAATGCTACTACTGTCATAAATATGGGCATTATGCAAATGAATGTTGGAAGAAGCAGAAAGATCAATCTGGACAAGCAAATGTCGCTGATGTGAATATGGGAAGTGAAAACACTGCCTTCATCATGTGTAATGTTAGTGAAGAAGGAAGCCTTGAGGTTTGGTACCTCGACAATGGATGTATCAACCACATGAGTGGTAATGAAACCTTATTTTCATTCATTGACAAGAGTTTCAAATCAAAAATTAAGATGGGTAACGATGGAACCCTACCAATTGTGGGCAAAGGATCTATTATGGTCCCCACCAAGAAAGGTGAGAAAAGGGAAATAAAAAATGTGTATTTCGCCCCTGGTATGAAGCACAATTTGATGAGCATTGGTTAGCTCATTCAAAATGGATACAAAGTGCCAATGGAGAATGACATGTGTGTCATTCAAGAAAAGGATGGGAGCAAGAACCTACTTGCAACAATTCAAATGACCAAGAACAGAATGTTTCCCTTGAGGATTGAGACATGTTTCTCATCTCAAGTTCGTGTTGCACCTCCCACACAATCAGCTCTAAGGAGTGTGATTGAAGACCCCTCACAGCTATGGCACCTTAGGTATGGTCATTTTGGTTATGTTGGTTTAAATTTATTGTCAAATAAAAGAATGGTAGAAGGTTTGCCACGTGTAGGAAATTCTTGTGACAAGTGTGAGGCTTGTATTTTGGGTAAGCAACATAGGCTTCCCTTTAATTCTGGAAATTCTAGGAGGGCTAGATATCCACTAGAATTAGTGCATACTGACCTAGTCGGTCCTATGCAAGTTACTTCCATTGGGGGGAGTACTTATTTTATGACATTCATTGACGATTTCAGTTGTAGGACATGGGTGTATTTCTTAAAGAATAAATCTGAAGCATTTGATAAATTTGTAGAATTTAAGGTCCAGGTTGAAAGAGAATGTGGACATTATATCAAGGTCCTAAGATCAGATAGAGGAGGGGAGTATACCTCCAAATATTTTGTAAATTTTTGCAGGAAACATGTCATTAAGAAAGAGCTCACAGCCAGCTATACACCACAATAGAATGGAGTGGCTGAAAGAAAGAACAGGACCATTGTTGAAATGGCAAGGAGCATGATGAAAGATAAAGGTCTCCCAACTGAATTTTGGGGAGAGGCTATGGAAACAACAGTTTACCTAATTAATAGGTGTCCTACAAAGGCAGTCTGTGATAGAATTTCAATGGAAGCTTGGTCACGAATAAGATGGGCAGTTGAAGACTTAAGAGTGTTTGGATGTGTAGCATATGCACATGTCCCTAAAGAGCAAAGGCAAAAATTTGATGACAAAGGTGTGAAATGAATTTTCACAAGGTACAGCCCAGAATCAAAGGCATACAGATTGTATGACCCATTGAACAACAAGATGATGCTTTCAAGAGATGTGGAATTTCTTGAAAATCAGTCTTGGTATGGACAAATTGATGAGTCACCAAGCACTTCAAGTAAAGTGCCAATTATGAGTGAAGAAGATGCTGATGAATAGCAAGAAGAAGGAGCAGATAGAAGAAAAGGCAAGCAGATTTAGACAGTGCCGAGCTCCTCTAGGCATGATCGAGTGTTAGTGCCGAGTACCAGTGAAGACCGACCAAGTCAGCAATGCAGTAGCAATGAAGATTCTAATCCCACACTCTCCTCCCTATTACCAAGAAAGACCAAGAGTCTTAGGGAGATATACCAAGATGATAGGTATGAAGATTATGATGAGAGTGTTAATTTTGCATTATTTTCTCATAGCGATCCAATATATTTTGAAAAAGATATTAAGGAGAAGAAATGGTGTAATGCCATGGATGAGGAAATAGATGCTATAGAAAGGAATGAGACATGGGAGCTAACTGAATTGCCTCCTAAGAAGCAAGTTATTGGAGTGAAATGGGTCTACAAGACCAAATGCAATGCTAAAGGCAAGATTGGTAGGCATAAGGCAAGGCTGGTAGTCAAGGGCTACAAACAATAGTATGGCAGAGATTATGATGAGACCTATGCCCCAGTTGCAAGAATGGAAACCATGCGTGTTGTCATAACAATTGCAGCTCAGCACAAATGGAGGGTATTTCAAATGGATGTGAAGTCTGCCTTCCTAAATGGTGTATTGAAAGAAGAAGTGTATGTGGAGCAGCCACCTAGTTATGAAGTTGTAGGTGAAGAGAACAAAGTATATAGATTGAAGAGAGCTCTTTATAGGCTCAAGCAAGCTTCACGAGCATGGTACAGTAGGATTGACTCATATTTGATGAGCAACGGCTTTAGCAAAAGCAATGGTGAGCCTACTCTCTACATCAGGGCAGCAAATGGTAATGTGTTGATTGTTGTCTTGTATGTAGATGATTTGATTTTTGCTGGAAATGACAAAGCTCTAATTGGTGAGTTCAAAGAGGCCATGAAAAGTGAATTTGAAATGATAGACCTAGGTCTCTTGAAATACTTTCTAGGCATAGAAGTAAAACAAATGCATGATAGCATCTTCATCTCTCAAGAAAAGTATGCAAGGCAAATCTTGGAGAGATTTAAAATGAAGAATAGTAAGGTAGCCCCCACACCAACAACAGTAGGTCTGAAGTTGAGCAAGGAAGACTCTAGCAAGAGAGTGGATCCAACACTATACAAGAGTATGGTTGGAAGTCTAATGTATTTTACTGCAACTCGGCCAGACCTAATGCATGGAGTAAGTCTGATTTCTAGATTTATGGAAACACCAAAGGATTCCCATTGGCAAGCAGGAAAGAGGATCCTAAGGTATGTGAAAGGTACCAAGGGATTTGGAATTTTGCATATTGCAAATAATGATTTCAAGTTGGTTGGTTACATGGATAGTGATTGGGCTAGAAGTTTAGATGATAGGAAGAGCACTTCCGGATACATGTTTCATATGGGATCGGGTGCAATTTCATGGGCATCCAAGAAGCAACCTATTATTGCTCAATCTACAGTAGAGGCTGAATACATAGCAGCAAATGCAGCAACATGTCAGGCTATTTGGCTAAGGAGGATCTTGACAGATTTGAATGAAAGGCAAGAGAATGGAACCACAATTTATTGTGACAACATCTCATCAATTGCATTGTCCAAGAATCCAGTCTTCCATGGGAGAAGCAAGCATATTGAAATTAGATATCACTTCATCAGAGAGTTGGTGGAGAATGGAGATATCAAAATTGAATTCTGCAAGTCTGAGCAGCAGCTAACAGACATTTTCACAAAGCCATTAGGCATTGGATCTTTTGTACACCTAAGAGAGTGTCTTGGTGTAGTTGATTTGGATCAGCTGTGATCCTTGTTTTTTGTTTGGCTCAGGACAAAGGGGGAGTGTTGGAAAAGTTATTGTAGTGTTGATGTTTGCCCCTTGAGCCAAACGCTCACCTACCACTCTTATGCCCAGAACAGACAGAAAAGTTAATACAGGTAGGTGAGATTTTTTGAATTTGGAAATGATAAGGAAAAATGTTTTAGGTCAGAAGACAAAAGGAATGTTTTTTTTTACATTCATTCATTCCATTCAGAGTTTGCAAATCAAGCAGATCAAAGAGAAGTTGCAGAGCTGAGTAGAGAAGGAAGAAGGAAGGAAGTTTGTGCCTGCAGTTGCACATGGTTCCTTGTTCACTCTGTAAGTTTGTTGTTTGGATTCGTCCTATTGAAGCAGTGATTGCTCCAGGAACCATTGTATGCAGCCATTAGAGTTGTAGGTTTAAAATTTTATTAAAATTTGAAGTATTATCAGTTTAGGGTTATTTTAGGGTTTTCAGGTTGAAGCCGAATGCTCCTAGATTTGTAATAGTTTAAATCTCAGATTGAATAGAAAGCAAGCCAACATACTTACTCTATTGTTCTTCATCTTCTATTCTTTGGATTTAACAAGTTTGGTTGAAAGCTTAAAGCATTTGGCTTTATGGTTTTAATTTTGAAAGCATTCACGTTGTTATATTTCCTAAGTTTGAAACAGAACACTCAGCATCTTCTTTCTTAGTTGGAGCCGAGCTCACTCAGCATCCATTGGTGCTGAGCATTTCCTGTGCAAGTGTCGAGCTGCTCTTTGTGCCGAGTTCACTCGACACCTCTTGCCTGACACTCGGCACCTTCAAGTGCCGAGCAAGTGTCAAGTAAGACTGGCACTCGGCCCCTTCATGTGCTAAGCAACTTTTAAGTGCTGGGTATAAATTTTTAGTTTTTAGGATTAGGGTTGTGAGTATTGAGTTTAATTTTTTTTCTTTTAACTTATATTTCCCACAACATTGATATTTCAAACAATTTCCTGACTGGTGGCATCCCTCCTCTTAGTAATTGCTCTTCTTTATCCAACATTGATATTTCACACAATTTCCTGACTGGTGGCATCCTGTCTAAGCTGGGGATGTTGAAGAAATTGCAATTGCTTGGCCTGCAATCAAACAAGTTGGGGTCTCGAATCCCAACAGCTCTGGGTAATTGTTCATCACTTAAGGTGTTGTTTCTAGGGGATAACTCACTGATAGGTGATATTCCAGCCGAACTAGGGAAATTGAAATAGCTTGTACAATTTTTGTTGTATGGCCCAGGTAACCTTTCAGGTTCCATCCCTCCAGAGATTGGAAACTATAGCAATCATGTGTGGCTTGATGTTGGAACAAACCACAGAGTGAGTGGACCCCTACCTCAGAGTATCTGTAATGCCCCGCCAAGGGATCCAAAAGAATTAACCTAAAGTTTCACTAAGTTTGCTAAACATTTTTTTTTTTTTTTAAGTAAGAAAGTATGACATACACATCAAACAAATAGTAGCGGAAGCAATAACATGAAATCATCGACAAACATACATTGCAAGTTACATTTCTTAAAGATCCCAAGACGTTGAGTCACGTTTAAATTTAATTAATTCTAAGTCTAACAACTAACACATACATATAAAAGAATAATCAGAAACTCCAATGTCCATAATATACATTTGTTCCGAATGCTCCTTGGCAAATTAATTCGGAATGCTCAATCATCCACTGTACATGTCACAGGGTATGAAAGGCTTAAAAGAATATACATATGTAAAGATCAAGATACAACATCCTCAAATCCATGATACAAAGTACAGTAAAAATATATGAAATTATTCACCATACATGATACATCCATACATCCATAATGATAAAACATTTATCATAAAATCTAACCATCCATCATACTAATCCAAGAACATAGTGTAGATAATTGCCAATCACGAAAACTCCAGCCACGGTGACCACGAAACGGATCTCAATGATAAGAGTAAAAGCACTACCACCCGACCGTGTGGAACCTAAATGGTCCACTCCCACCGCGCTGAGGAGATAGTCTCAAGTCCCAAATAGGATAACAAAACCTATAATCATAGATACTCTCTAAGTCCAAGAAATCCTATAAGTATGCTAACTCAAGGGTTCCTAAAAAGATCGACATCTATATCCCAGAGGTACCACAAGACACGTAGGAAACCTAATATGCAAGCGGGAAAGTGTCATCGCAAAAGTCATGTAGAAGTTACCCGAACAATCCCTTAGGAATCCCGGGTCCCTACTGATCCTGCGGCCACTAGTATCCTCTCGTACTGACGAGGCATACTATGGAATGCAAGGTCGTAACCAAGCGTCCTCTCTACCCCATCCTAGTCTATACTAGCACTCATGGCATGGGAGAGAACATACAATTATCTTGTTAGGTTCATTTTCTCTCATTTAGTGTAAATGTTTTCACTTATTAACAACGACTTACAATGGGTTTCTCAAGGCAGCCTCTTAGGGCTCTGACCCCCATTGCAAGCCACTTCCCGACTCTACACATAGATAACCTACCCTAGCTCATGAACTCGTAAATCAAAGAATCATAATAAAACTATCTCAGTCCTATACGAGCAACTGAAAATATCATAAAAAGATAATCCACAAAATATATCAGTTCTTCATGAGCAACAGATAACATCAAATAGTAATCATGTAATCACGACAGTTCTCTATCAGCAACTGAAGGTATCAATGATAAGTCACAAAATCCAATGGTTCTCTAATGAGCAACCAGAAAGTAATACAAGTATAACTGATCGAGACTCAGAAATGGTTAAGTTAGGTATTCTCAAATACATACACCTCAGCTTCACACAAGGAAACCGGAAAGCAATCACAAACAGTAAACACAATCATGTCATAGAGCACTTCATCACATTACCATAGTCAGGTTAAGAAAGATCGAGACCAAATCATCAAGACATCACATTCACAACCCCGAGCCTCTGGTAACAACCTGAACTGGTCAACGCTAAACCAACCCCAAAACATTCAAAGTACAAAGACAACATCAAAGTCTTAGAGATTGGATCTGAAAGTATATTATTTAAGTTAAGGTAAGGTTTGTGTTTCAGTTTAATGTCGAATTCAAGTAACAAAGTTTTCATATTTACCCCCCTTACGATTAACCCTTTCTATAATAACTTCCCTTAAGTCAATATTCAAATTTATAATTTAGTAAAATAAAATTCATTATTAATTAACTTAATTAAACTAATTTTAATTAAATTAATCAATATTCATTAGATCTAATTACTTATTTTAATCCAACTAATAATTGTTAATTTATTAATATTTAAGCAAAATTATTAATAGATTAAAATCTACAACTATATCTATGAAATTAATATTTATTTATTAAATATTTAAAAAGTTTAATCTATTATAAAAATTGAATATATTATAATTTTATTATTTAAAATTTTTAAATAAATAAAATTTGTTTTTTTATAATTTAAAAAAAATTATATAAAAAAAATAAAAAAACAAAAAACAAAGTTTTATATTTTATTTTCTAACTCTCCACGTTTATAGCCCGTCGGCTTTGGCCGCAGGCCTGCGGTCGCAGGGCCTGCGGCGGCAGGGCGGCAGGTACTCTGTACCTGCCGTCGCAGTACCTGCGACGCAGGTACTATCGGCCTGCCGACAGTGGGGGGCGGGTACGGGGTGATTCCCTCCCCCCCCACTAAATATTATTATATATATATTTTTTATATATATTTTTTTATATTTTATTTTATTTTATTTTAATATAAATAAAATAAGTTTTATTTTAAAAATTAGTTTTGTTTAATTTTTAATAAAAAAACAATTTCTTCCAAAGGCTAAATATGTAATATATATATATATATATATATATATATATATATTTTTTTTTTTTATTAATTTATCTAGAACTTTTCAATTTCATTAAAACAAAACCCTTATTAAATTAGATCTTAATTTCTAAATCAAGAAAACAATGGTTCTAATTAATTCATCCAGTCTCCACGGATACAGAAATTATTGACGAATAATTAATAAATTCACAATATTGAAAGCTTAAAACTTTCATCACAGAGAATTCAGATCTACAAACCCCAGACATGAAGAAGGCAGGAAGGGATAATTGCGTATTAAATCGATAATCGAAAACACCAGACCCTACCTGATTCTGATGCTATTATGCAAACTCCAGGAACTGTAAAAGAATTTGCTCCTCTCAATAACCGTCCTCTGGAAAACTTTCTTGGTATTAGCTTTCTGAAATTCGCTTCCAAAATTGTCTCCCCCCAAAAATTCTTGTCCAACTTCGTATATCACAAAAATGAACCCCCAAAGTTGTGATAAGCAAATTCTCCTCAATTCGGGGCACTAATTGTGCGTTTACCCGAGAAGACTCTTTTCACAACTCAGTTAACTCCAAATTAACTTTTATTATCTTTTCTAATCCTTTTGCATTCAACTTTCATGCACATTAAGTTGAATGATTAAATAACTTTATTTAAAATTTCACTTGACTTCAATTGTTAATTAATTTATTACTTTAAATCTTATGTGCACTTTTAAGAAATTAAAATAACATTATTAATTTTTATAATTTAATCTTTTAATTTAATTCTTATATTTAATCTCATGTTTAGATCATGCGATCTAGAATTCTTAATAAATTAATATCTTTCAACTTTTTTTTAAAAAATTTATTTTAGAATTTAATTGATAACATATTTAATTAATTTAAATAACAATAATATTTAGCATTTATTTAAAAATGAACTCCAAATATATTATTATAAAATTAAATAAATATTATCCTGTTCTAAATATATCTTGAACTTTAATTTCCAACTTTAATTCTTTTATTTAATTAATTAATTAATTAATTAAATATAAAGATATCATAATAATTCTTTATTAAATTAAATCATTAATTAGTCTTTTTAATTAGACTTAATTAATAGAAAATGCACCAAGGACTCATAAAGCAACATACGAAAACCCATCATAGAAAAATACATACCAAATCAAACAAGAAGGGTTATAATCACAAAATTACATCATTTGATGCATTCGGAGGGTACTTAACTCAGATACTTGTCCTAATTATTAATTAGGACAATTGGCTAAAGGGTTTAGGATTTGGACTTAAGAGTTTATCTCCCCTCTCTTACCATTGAGACAGTGCGATAGGGTACGCTCATCCTGACAATTCAGGAAAGTCGATACCCGGTACCTGCAACCTGCATAAAATTCACGCATGTACAAACACAATATTCTAAGCTAAACAGGCAATGGCAGGAAGTGGTGCATCGTGTAGATCCCGACTAGCAGGTGACTACGACTCCCTTCCTTAACCATATCAGAAACACCATACATAAATAAAACAACATGCACACCATACACATGCAGTATGGGGTAAGTATCCATAAGAGGCACATGAAATAATAAGCCATCTAACTAATCATCATTGATAACTAAAACCATTGAATAATCATCATACATGCACGAAATATAGAGTACCAAGTAATCTCATCATATAATAAACTGAGTGTAAACATCCTCTGATAATTTCTAAAATAATGATACTACTCATCAAACATAAATTGGCCTAAAAGAGTTTGGCAATCATATCATAAATGTAGCTCGAAAAATGTAAACTAGGGGCAGGCACTACAGTATCTCCCTGCTACCCCTTTCCACTCTTTCCTTAATCACTAACAATTTTTCAGGGACAATCCCACAACTCATTTTCAATCTCACCCACCTAACTTACTTAGATTTAGGTTTAAACGAATATGTGTGAGCCATTTCTGATGGCATTACAAATCTGAGAGAGTTAACTTTTCTAAATCTGGGCACAAATAGTTTAACAGGCACCATACCCCAAGTAATAACTTCACTTGGACACCAATCAATTGGACACCAATCAATTGACATGGCCAGTTCCAGAGGGTATAGAAAGCCTCCAAGAATTAAATTTTTTTACTTTGCATTCCAACAATCTGACAGGCATGATACCCAAGTCCATTGGAGAGCTCAAATCTTTAACAAACCTTTTTCTTCATTTCAACAACTTCACTAGTTCTGTGCCTCATAGTATTGGCAAGCTCAAGAAGCTTACTAGGCTGCTACTCCAGAGCAATAACATTTCAGGGAGTATTCCTGAATCTATCAGTACTTTGGTACCATTGGAGGAGTTAGATATGTTGGATAACAGCTTGTATGGGGAAATTCCAGAGGGTATAACTAGCTGCACTGCTCTCAAGTGCTTAAATTTGCCCCAGAATAAGCTGAGTGGAGAGATTCCACACTCCATTGGCAGCTGCAACTTAATGACAGAATTGATACTATCCAACAACAATTTGTCGGGAAGAATTCCTCCCACAATTAGCAACTGCACATCTTTAAGGAGGCTAAAGTTGTTGCAGAATTCATTTCACGAAAATCTGTATCTGAACTTTTCTTCTTCTTTACAAGTTTTGTCTACACACTCCAATAGTTTCTCTGAGACTCTGCCTGCATCATTGGCCAACTCCATGGATCTTCAGCTGTTGGATTTCAGAAGCAATCATTTCGGAGGTGACCTTCCTTTGTATCTGATAATTTTCCAAAAATTGAGAGTCTTGATCCTCGGGTATAACGAGCTTCATGGTCCTTTTCCTCCGTCCATGGCAAACCTCATGAATCTGCAGGTGCTAGATTTATGGAACAAAAAATTTGATGGAGGAATACCCACTAATCTTGGCAGTCTCCAAGGATTCGGAAAGCTGGGAGACCCAAAATTGAGTGGAAACACACTGTATGAGGACTTACCCATTGTAATGAAAGGAACAGAGTACAAGATGTAATATGTGCTGACATCAAATACCATACTTGATTTGTCATGTAACAATCTCAGCGGCAAGATTCCAGAAAGCATGGGGAATATGAGCAGCCTGAGATTGCCAAATCTATCTGGAAACCATTTGGAAGGTGAGATACCAGGTTCCCTTGGGCAGATATCAACTCTGGAGTAGCTAGATTTGTCTAAAAACAAGCTAGAGGGGAGAATTCTGAAGGATCTGTCTCTATTGATGAAGCTGGCCTCATTGGATCTATCTTCCAATAGGCTTTGTGGACGGATACCGAGAGGAACACAGCTACAGTCATTCAACGCAACTTCATTCGAGAAGAACCTTTCGTGCTTGTGCGAGGAACCTCTAGAGAGTTGCAGCCCAAAGAGCAAAACTCCTCCACTCCCATCAACATCGATAGAGTGTGCAGGCAAATCAATATGGGATATAATAGATGAAAGAGTCTCCATGATTGCTATGGGGATGGGCTTCGGGATCGAGTTTGGTGGAACAATATCAGGGATTATATGGTGGAACAAATTCAGACTTTGGTATATCATGAGGTCCCTCAAAATCAGAGCTGTTTGAAGTACCACCCTCGTTTTACATTTCGCTCATCCACGCCCACATTTGCCATCACTGCCTAGATGTTGTTCCATCTATTCTTCAGTTTCCATGTAGCCTACTTGTTGAATGGTTTAACAGTTTCCCTATTTCTTGTTAGGTGATATACTAAATAGCTAGCAATATGGAAACACCTAAGACATATTTAGAGTCAAATAAGGAAGGAACTAACAAGATCAGTAGACAAACTATTTAGTTAATAAATTTGAATAGAGAGAGTTGCAAGGATGGAGTGGAAAGGGGAATCTCGCGACTTTTGCATTGGGATGAATGGGGACCTCTTATCTCCTTTGTGAATAGATAGGTTGTATATGTTGTATAAATGTGCAGAGGGGATAATATTTGTGGAGCACGAATGGCTGTAATTCTATTTTATAAATTAATATAATAGGAGCTATCCTCTTGGCAGTACTTATCCAAAGAAAAATGGCAAATAAAAATGCTTTTAAAAAGCATGATAAAATTCATAAGGAAAAAAACATAGTCAGCCTTGGGAATCATGCAGGTAATTGGAGGAAAATATTAGCAATACAAATTTATCAAAGGAAATTTCTTTTGTCATTTTCTACTTTTATCATGCTATGCAATGCATCAAAGGAAATTTATTATATCATTGTCTACTTCTATCATATTCTATCATGCTATCTGAATATGATAGTATAGTTTCTCAAATAGTCTAAACTTAAAATAGTCACTCGAATTTTTTTAGTTCCTTCTATTTGTTAAGCAATGGTTCATTTGTAGATGCCACTTGTAAGGCTTATTTTCTTTCATTTTGTACACTATTGCCAATGCACAAAAAGTGGGATTCAAAAATGAAATATATATGAAAAGTATGTAAGATACTTTATATTTGTAGCATGATTCAATCAAGGTGGTACAAATTTCACTAATTGCACTTCTAGAACACTTCCTACTCATGATTTAGAGAGATGATAGAGAATTAGAAAGATGTTATAAAATATACAAGGTTAGAAATGACGTCTTGGGAGCCCTATCCAAAGATGTATCACTCAACTTCTTGTGCATTTTCTCATGTAGCAAGCATCTTGTCTTGTGCCACCAACAAATAGCAGTCAACAATAATATGGACAATGGCTGCAACATAAGAATAGCACGAAAAAGTCACATATCTAACATTCGTATGCAAAGTGATTGCTGGGACACAATTGACTAAAATTACTCTTATGTATTCTTATGAACTAATACAAAAACATAAGATTATCACTTGGAGAACTACATCCAATAACATACCTATAGTGAGATCTGTATTAAAAAGAAAATCTAGTCCAGAGGATGCTCATCACAACCTGCTTTAAATATGGAGTTGAAGAATGAACATATTTTATTTTTAATAGCAAAAGCAATAGGAAATGATCTTTGAATCATAACTACAAAACAAAAGAAAGATAACCATTCCCTATAAAATATGTCAAATTGTATAGTTCTTTTCATAGAGAAGTTGGCATAAAGAAAGATAACCATGCAATTAATTTCCACCTCTAACATGTAAAATATGTCAAATCCTATAGTTTTTTTCTTAGAGAAGTTGGCCTAAAGAAGGATAACCATGCAGTTAATTTCCACTTCTAACATGTAAAATATGTTAAATCCTATAGTTTTATTCTCACATAAGTTGGCCTAAATAAAGATAACCATGTAGTTAATTTCCACTTCTACCATGTAAAACATATCAAATCGTATAGCTTTTTTCTTTAAAAGTTGGCCTAAGTTTCATTATTTAAATGTATCAAAATACTCTTTACTTTTATTGCCAATTATTAAAACAACAAAGCATGTACACTAAAGTTATAT
Organism: Cupressus sempervirens; assembly: GCA_028749045.1. Lineage (NCBI taxonomy): Eukaryota > Viridiplantae > Streptophyta > Pinopsida > Cupressales > Cupressaceae > Cupressus > Cupressus sempervirens. The sequence goes on along the minus strand of CM053790.1, from coordinate 289,547,030 downwards.
GTATCACCAAATTCTACAACCAAAGCACACTAGGTGCCTTATCATTTGAATATATTGGAATAGTTTATATATTTTTAACTTACGGTATTTTATAATTATTTGGAGGCTAGAGGAAGGGTTTACCAGAACAATTGCATGCAGGCATATAGATGACCATAAATGAACCCAATCTAATGTACTCATTGATTACATAGTCACCCACCTCTCTAGGAGAAAAATCCCCATCTTTTGTCATCTTCTAAGTGGCGCCAACTTAATGCTAAAATGAATATTCTTGTTTAAAACCACTCCAAAGATTGATATTAGCTAGTCAAACTGAATTTAGCTATATAATTATGCACTTGGTGGAGGTCTAGGATTTTCTCAAAGGAGAGTCAAACTTGAATTCAAAGGATAAGATGAGAAAGGGAATTTCAAACAAAAATTAGGAAAGAGACAAGCATTAGAAAGGTGATTTCATATAGTATGGAACAAATCACTTGGAAAGTTTTTCAAAAACAAATGCCAAAGTTCTACATGTTCCTCATTACCAACAAGTCATCTTCTCATTAAAGCCCTTCTCACACTACTACCTCTTAATTTAAGAAGGGAACTACCATACAAAGAGTAAATACATGACACCACTTTTGTGAAACAAATACCATTTTTACCTATCAGATGGGCATATCTGACTATGGTCAAAATAAACTTTACAAATGATTCAAAGCTTTTATTAAAAAATAGTGAACCCATAACACCAATTTGATCTAGGAAACTAAATATATAAAAAAAAATTAATTTGATCAAGGAAATTGAATATATAAACAAAAATTAATAATAATTCAAATTCTTAATCCAAATCCAGATCAATTCACACCCACCATAGTGAAATAAAAATAAGTTATTAATCTAGACTAAGAGACCACCCATTCAAAATAAACAGAGTTCACCACCATCCAAGCAAAAAAATGGAGTAAGAGGGAAAAATGAGACAATGTAAGCCAAAATAAATAAATAAATAAAATCTCACCCAAATTAACAAAAATCTTCAAGAAGAGGATGGAAAGTGGTTGAAGAATAGAATTGAAATTTCAAACATTCTTTTTAGGATTTAGAAGTGCTTGGATTGGCGTATGAAATGGTGACAAATCCTATGCACAAAAAAGGACCTTTAGAGTTTGGATTCTGTCTAGTTGTAATAGTAGAGAAAACAACAAAACTAATGAATAGAACAATATGTATCTAAAGAAACAATAAATGGTAGGTTTTTTCTTAGTAATAGCATATGACACTTTTCATATGTTCCTCTATAAACAATGTTCTCAAAAGTTAAGTTGTGAGCTTTAGCAATGAGAATACTATTGCAAGTATGACAAATATCCACTGACACTACATATTGTCAATAATAAATAGGAGCATGTCCACCACATATTCTCTTTTAGGTTTTCAAAAAGGCAATCCATTGATCATAGCTAAACCTTTACTGAGAAGCGAAAAAAATTCAAACATTATGAACCTAAATCTCATAAAAATGGGAAAAGGATATCAATGCACTATAGTTTCAAATTTTGGCAACTCATAGAAAAAACATGTCATACATAGAGAACTCCTAAATGAATTTGTCAACTAAATTTGCGCAAACCTGAAATCCAAAATTTGGTGAAGATGTTGTAGTAAATCTAACATTTTTGAAGCAAGTGATCAAAATCTAAGGTTGAAATCTATGGAGCCAAAGTGGAGAATGGGTGAGACTGTGGGAGATTGTGAAGAAAATGAAACTCCATTATATAACATGATGCAAAAGCCACTTTTACGTGGAAACCAACTTAGTGGTAGCAAGGTTTTTCACTTGACATGACAATAATAAAACTCTTCTCCACATGGCAATCTGATTAACATCCCTATAGCTTATGGCCAAAAGACTTGGTAGGAAAAAAAAAAATTTGTCATCTGTGTGACAGAAGGGATGCCTTCCATTTAATAATTTCCATTTCTCTCATTTCGCATTATGTCATCAGATGGATGGAAAAAATTATTTGAATCATCTTGCATTGGTTGTACTGAGTTTTTTACTATACATTTGTTGGTCTCAGATTGGTTTTGACAATTGAGTGTGAACACACTTAACCAATTGTCAAGATGATGCCGAGTAAAATACAGATGTCAAGCTATAGTATGTGTCGAGCCAGAGATTCAATAGGTGTCAAGTGAACTTTAGGTGTCGAGTGAAGTTCAAGTGCTGAGTGATAAGTGATGCTGAGTTAATATAGGTGACGAGCAAAGTATAGATGCTGAGTGAAATAGAATTACCATAGGAGCCAAGTGAGACAGAATTCCTATGTGTGCTAAGTATTAGCAATTAGTAAGTGTTGAGTAACACAGAATCAACATATAAGTTTGTGCCTTCACAAACTTAGATGTAAACCAGTTTTTGAGCCAACTCAGGATGAATCTTGAAGGATCTCGAAGGTGAGATTGAATCTTTTGCATTACCTATGTAATCAACATGCAGCCAATGAGAAAAATGAAGAAAGCCTACAACCAATAGGAAAAGTGAAACAACTGAGTGGGAAATGAAGGATGAATATTGATCATAGATCAACTTTCCTATTGATCATAGAGCAATAGGAAAAGTGAAAGAACTGAGTGGGAAATGAAGGATGAATATTGATTAAGTATTAGCAATTAGTAAGTGCTGAGTAACACAGAATCAACATATAAGTTTGTGCCTTCACAAACTCAGATGTAAACCAATTTTTGAGCCAACTTAGGATGAATCTCGAAGATAAGATTGAATCTTTTGCATTACCTATGTAATCAACATGCAACTAATGAGAAAAATGAAGAAAGCCTACAACCAATAGGAAAAGTGAAAGAACTAAGTTGGAAATGAAGGATGAATATTGATCATAGATTCATATCTAACCCTAAGTCTTCAAAGCCTTTAAAAGGAGGATAAAACCCTATTGTATGTATGCATGAGTAAGATTTTATAGGAGAATCCTAGGGAAGTGCGGAGGGGTGTAAAGACTTAGAAAGAGAAAAACAACATTACAAAATTCAGTTGATTGAGAACAAAGTATCAGAGTTTTGAAGAGAGACATATCAAATCAAGCAAGGATAAGAAAATACAGAGCAAAATGAGGATCTAGAATAAGCAATTGAATATTGCAAGTCATCAGGTCAAGACTTTCTAATACTCTCTAGTCATTGTATTAGGAATTAAAATCCTATGATGATAGGTTGGTTTAATAGCCATGTTTTAAGCCTTTAAACAAGGTGCTAAATCATTTAACAAGGTAAGATTCCAAGTGAATGTTTGTAAATCCTTTAACCAGGTCACTTTTAACAGGGTGTAAAGTCTTTAATAGGATAGGCCTTTCATAGGGTAGACTATTCAAAGTGGTCAAACTTTGTAACTTTAAATAGTTACATATTATTGCAGTGATACTTTGTGGGTGTCATCCCATTACTATTTGAGACTCTCAATCCACCCTCTACCAATTTGACCATAGTGCCTATCTTCCTAGAGCTAGGAAATGAGAGCTTGCACTTTGGCTGCACTAGGAATTTGAGTCACAGACATACTAGAAATAATTGCTATTGGAGTGACTAGCTGCCTAATAAACTTATTCAACTCTTCTATTTCTCCTTTCATCTTGATCTTGGACAATTTGAGACTCTCTAATTTTCCTTCTATCATCTCATTGCTTGATCTCCACAAGCCAACTTTTGTGTCATGCCTTGCTTCCCCAAGGTCAATTGAATGAAAAGTAAAATCATTAGAAGTCATATCCTCAATTCTCCCTCCTTTGTTTGGTTTTGCTATATCCATTTTCAAGTGCCCTATTTCTGGATCTTGTCCAAGTATGGAAAGAGTCTTCTACTTCTTGACCTTTGTCAGTGTAGTCCTAGAAAGAATTGCGAGGGATACATCATCTTTTGCAGAAACACCCTCATCTTTTCTCTTTCTTTTCCTTTCCAAAGTATCTTCTAGCCAAGAATCAATTCCTATCACCTTGGAAGCTATTGCAAGTGATTTAATACTGAACAACTTATTTTTCATTGGAGTCATGGCTACAGTGGTTGAGGAGAAAGGATTCTTTGAGTCCTTGGAGATGAGTCTTGAAGAAGCCTGGCCTTTCTCCATCTCCCAAGTCTTCCTCATCTCTTCATTTGATTTAGTTCACTCATTGGTGTTACCTTTCCCATCCCCTAGGTCCACTATCTATATGGGGGAACCACCTGGTCTCAAAAGCAAAGCACTTGCTAATGGCATGGGGCTATGATGAGGGGATAGGATTGGAGTAGTACGAGGAGAAGGAATAGGGGTAGTGTGTGGAGATGGGACAAGAGTAATATGTGGGGAAGATACGAGAGTAGGAACACTACCTTTTGGCTCTTCTACTTTCTTCTCTTCAATGCTAGTCTATGTTCATATAATTGGCAAGGATCCATCATGACATGTTGGGGCTATAGGAACATTCTTGTCTAGGGGTTGATTACCTCCACCTATAGATTGAGCTGGTCCTTGGGTGGAAGCTATGGTCACACCCACTGTGACACTCTAAGATGAGGTAGGCATTGCAGTTGCTTGAGATCCTTGAGTGGCTACATCCTTACTCTGCCTCTTTTTGGCTATCCAGTCAACCCACTTCCTAGTTCTTTTGATTATCCTTGCCATCATAATATCGAGACTCTCCTCTAGATCCACATATGGCTCAAAATCGATAGGAATTCCTCTTCATTTAGTAAGATATGTATTGCTATACACATTTTGACCATTGTCCTTTAATCCCTCTATGTTTAGATCAATGCCATATGTCTTTATTTATTCCACCATGAGTCTGGAAAATGCAGGATCACAACTCTCCAACTCATCCCTACAATCTGCCCAATACTTCTCAAGAGTGGTACATGTTTGATCACACTCCCAATTTGAAGCACCTCCCTTGCATATCCATTTGAGTTGAACATGGGCCTCATAACTTCATATTCCTCCAGTTTGTACTTACTCTTGAATGCCTCGAGTATGTTTTTAGCATCAGACCGGGAATCACAACTGTAAGCCTCAACCTTTATGGGGAACTCATATCCCTTCTTCCTTACACTCGTGCTTAGCACATTCACTTGGATAGCTTGTCTTCTCATCTCTATGAGCATGATCATGTCGCTTGGGTATCTAGGTAGTTTCAAAGGAAATCAGTCGAAAGCTACAAGACGCAAATATGAAAAGGATGAGAATTGAATGAAATACCTACCAAATAGGCTAATGGCTACCATCGCTTCTAGGCTAAACCTCCTCTCGAGGTATCCCTGTAGCTCCCTACAAATCCTCATTTTAAAAGAGTCATTAAACTTGACGTACTCTGCATAACTATTTTGTAACTGCAAGCATGGATAAAATTCATAACTTTTTACATCATCTGGAAAATACTCTATTCTGGGAAGGCCTTGCCACAATTGTAAAGAAGCCAAGATATAAATTAAGAAAGAGGACATGTAGAAGGTATTGTAGAACTTTGCACCACTCAAAGCTCTAGACAGATGTTCACTCACCTCATACACCCAATCAACATAATGTGTGTTTGAACAAATGATTTGCACTAAAAAGAAATATTTTCCTATGAAATTAAGTGCTTCTACCTCACCTTTCAACTGATGTAAAAGAACCAAGATGTCCATGATTTCAAGCTTAAGATCAATGCTAAAAAGAGTCTTAGGAACCTTACCCTTAGGTCCTTGTGGTTTTTGGAACCAAGAGCTCATGATTTCCTTTGGCCACACCATCTTCTTCAAGGAGAACTCGGACATAGCTCCTCCCATGGTTAATTCAAAAAATTCTTCTCATTTAGAATTTGGAGGCAATTGATTACAATTTTCCAGCCAATTGAGATTAAAATTGTATGATCTAGGAATAGAATTTTCTTAGTATCTATATTGTAATGGTTAATGCATTCAACAATCAGCTCGGGGGCTTGAATTACTACTAGGAACCTAGCTACATCCACTAGCCTACTTGCTCAATGTTTCTCTATTATTGGGTGGATTGGCTTCATCTTCAACCTTCTTTGGAAATCTTGCATGTCAAAGAAGAGGAGTGAGGTATCTGTAACATTTTTTAATGTCGACTTAATCCCACTCAGTCCATTGAAACCAACGAATCTTGTTACCATCATAATTGAGATAGAGATGAACTATAAATCTTAAAATTGAAAATAGTATAGAGAGTAGGGCCATGTAACTATGAGAATTCTGAAATCACTTTCTGATTCAACAACATAATAGTTCAAATAAGAAAGTAGTAGTTTAAAAGTCAGTTATGTTCATCTCTATACAAAAATCTCAATCCACCCGTTAATCTTCAAGATCCACGCCACATGAGTGAATTATAGGATAAATCCATTAGATTAATAAATACAGGTGTTTCTAATATATTTTTACATGTCATTTCACTGTTCCCATTGATCCAATAGTTACTTTCCTTTATTATAGACTTACTTTCCCATTTTTCACCAAGTTGCATAGAATTAAGAACGAAGTACTCTGTGGGGAAAAATCCACCTGGCTAGTTTTTACTCAAGATTCCTTCCCAAATGTGATCAACTAGCTTCCATTATCCTTTTTAAGCATCCCGCGATTGATCTATGAGCCCAACATGCTTGTAAAAGTGATTTTTCAATGGATGCAAAAAATCATTTCAAGGGGTTGAGAACCCCCTTTGGAGAAGGCAACTCTTGTTTTTCTACCCTTGTCTTATTTCATTTAGCCTTTTAAGTTAATATCTCTCTAGACTTTGAAAAGTCTCAAAAGAGCTGCAAAAATGAAAAAAAGGAGACCACTTACTTGCTTTTCTCTCTTACAAATGCCTTTGTCAGAAAACTGACTTCCTGGGTTGAAATCTGCAGTAGAGAAGCTGGTTTAGAATTTTTCACCAGATGTTATTTTGATCATTATAATGATTTCTGAGTAACTACTGAGGTAGAATACTATAACATAAGAACAATCCATCCATAAAACAACTCATTTCCTCCTTGTTCTAGTTTGTATTCCTCTTTTGTTGACCTCTGTGAAAAATCACCCTTGCAGTTCAAAATTTTGCCAAGGAGAAGCTAAAGCTAGGTTTTCTTTAGACTTCATTTTCTTTATGTGCAAACTATAATAAGTTGTGAGAAGGTTCATTCTTGGAAATGATTTTGTGAAGACCATGATACAAACTAAGAATCTCCATGAAAAAGGATCTTAGATTACCCACAAAACTCATGATAACAAGGGGAAATCCACCTGGTTATGTAATGTGTGAGAAGGAGGAAGATGAAAATCTGATGGAGAGACTTTTCACTTGGGGAAAATAAAAAAACTCAAACATACCTAAACCTAATTGAGATAGAAGACCATTTTCCACTTTGCATAATGGGTACAAGGTGAAAAGTGGGTCAACAACTAGCTCTGACTGGGCGCTTGGGTTGAATAAACCCAAGCAAGGAACTCAAAATCTTTGGTTTTGCAAATAAGGTAAAAGAAAGGTGGCAGCACAACAAAACAAAATGACACAAAGAATAGGAAAAGAAAAGACAAGGGAAAGGACTATTTAGGAAGCACAAGGAGATACTAAGCGTAACTATAATACAAATACAAGGGTTACCTATTTTTAGTTAGCAATTTGATATAGCTTTACATCCTAACCATTATAGGTCAGTGGTAGTACTTTTCCATCTTCATATGCCAATTTGAAAGAATTTTTTCAAATACCTAATCAATCTTGAATGGACTTTTTCATAAACTATCAAACTTCTTACGCATTCCTTTCAAAGCACTTCATTAATCCCGGAGCAACACACTATCTCCCACCATGAATTTCATTGGTCTTGTTCTCTTATCAAAGAGATCCTTCACTTGCATCTGGTGTTGTGTGATGTGGTCTACAATTTCCTCCCTTTCTTCTTCATGTTTACTCAAGCATAGGATCCTCTTTTCTAAACCATCCTTGAAAACATCATCTTCGATCAACATTCTTAGTTTATTTGTGGCTAATTCTAGAGGTAAGGGAAGATTAGCTCTAGTTCCATAAACCAATTCAAAGGGAGATATGTCGATTTCCCTTTAGGTGTCACTCTATCTGCCCACAATGCCTCATGAATCTTTTTGTGCGAATTCCTTTGATTATCTAAAACCAATTTCTTAACAATATTTATTAGATTCTTATTACTTGACTCAGCTTGGCCATTTCCTTGGGGAAAATAGTCAGATGAATGACCCACGGTGATCCCATACTCAAAGCAAAAATCAATAATTTCAATCAAATAAAAATAAGATGCATTATCCATCACTAGTTTAATAGGAACACTGAATCTGACCAATATTCTCTCCTTTATGAATTCACACACCACTACGGAAGTAGTTTTCTTAGTAGCTTTAGCTTCCACCCACTTGGTGAAGTAGCTAGTCGCAGTTATCACATATTGGTGACCAGCACTAGATGTAGGACTAATCAAACCAATAAAGTCTAGACCCATTGCTGAAAAGGTCCTTATATGATAACAAGTCTCAATGGCAAAGCGACTAATTGAGGACATCCAGAGAACATCTTGCACTTCTCACATTTTGCTACCTAGGCATATGCATCTTTAAACATCCCAGACTAGTAATAACATTGCCTTAGTATCTTACAAGCTATGACTAAAGATGAGAAATGACCTCCACAAGCCTCATCATGAAATGTTTTCAACAATTTTTCTTGCTGTTTTTTGTCTATAGACCTAAGGAAAGTGCCATCAATGGATTTTTTGAATAGCTTCCCATCCCAAATCACATACTTGGCTACTTTCAATTTGAGATCTTGTCTTTGTTTTGCATTTAATCCTTCTGGGCATTCACCATATGTCAATAGATAAGAAATATTCTCAAACCATGAATCATAGAGGCCTACAGCCAACACCAACTACTTCCCCCCTAATTCTTTTGATTCTTCAGTTATCTTGTTTTTTGCAATTGCTTTGCACAAAGCATTTCTTCTTATTAGCATGGTAGGTTTTATTTCTATATCATACTCCTATATCTTTTCCACCCATTCTCCTCTGACATTACAGCCCACATCCTATTGTGTCAATACACTCTTCACTACTACATCAAGGACAAAGACCATGAAATGTGAATGCAAGATATAAAATCAAAAATTTTTAAGGGCTTTAACTACTACAAAGGCATGCTTTTCAATCTATGAATATTTCAAGTCATGATTGGTATGCTCATGAAAGCTATTGGGGTTTTTACACCCTCATCAATTTCTTGCATAAGTATGGTTGATAGGGTGTGTTTGGAAGCCTAATAATAGATGATGAAATCTCATTTATAATTCAAATGACATAACATCGGGGCATTAGCAATACTAGTCTTTATATCTTGAAAGGCTCACTTTCTTGCCTCGTTCCATTTGAAATTTGAATTTCCTTTCATCATATTTGCTATGTGTTTAGTTGTTTTCGTGAAATTAGGTGCAAACCTTTTGAGGAAATTCACCTGCCCAAAGAAAGATTTAACTCCTATCTTATTCAAAGGCAAGCTCAATCATTGAATAGCCTCTACCCATTCAGGGTCGATCCTAATGCCTTCTTAGGACACGTTATGACCTTGGAGTTTCCCCTCTATTACATAGAAAACCAACCTCTTGGGATTGAGAGATATTCCATGCTCTCTGTATCTTTGCAAAACTTTCCTCAAATCTTCCATATGATCTTTCCTTTTTCTCGAAAACATGGTGAGGTCATCTAGGTATATGACTATGATTCAATCTTTCAAATCAGCGAATGCCTTACTCATGCACCTTTGAAATGGAGCACCAATGTTGATATGCCCATAGGGAATTTTATGATACACAAATGTACCCCAAGGAGTAGTGAACACTGTCTTATGCTAGTCTTTCTCCTCTACTTTGACTTGATTATAACTTGAGAAGCCATCAAGCATAGACATCATTTCAGATTCCATCACTGTTTTCAATAAATAATCCATATTAGGAAGAGCAAAGTTATCTTTCAAGGACACTTGATTTAGATTGTAGAAATCAACACAAATTCTTATTTCTCCATTCTTTTTTCGGACAGGTACTATATTGGCTATCCAAGCAAAATTATGAATAGGATAAACGAGTCTCACTTTTAACATCTTATCTACTTCTCGAAAGATGGCATCAACGACTTTAGGATTGTAGTTCCTTTGTTTTTGTCGAAAAAGAACTGCATCAGGCTTCAATGGGATTTGGTGTTTTACCTTCCCATCTCTATAACTTTTCAAATCTTCATAAGTCCAAGCAAAAACATCTCTATATTCCATAAATAGATTTCTTGTGGCTTCTTTCTCTTTAGGTGAACAACATTTCTTGATGTTAATCATTATGGGATTATGAATATCCCCTATATTAACTCCTTCATATTCACCCATTGTTCACCCCTTTTTCACTCTCTTCTACTTTATGTAAGCATCATGTCTATTAAATAATTTTTCTAAAGCCACAAAATATGGAGGAATAATATTACCTTTCAGCTGAATTTCTCCATTTTGATTTCATTCCCCACTCACATCAGAGCTTTCATGATTACTTCCACTAGATTCATGTTCAGAACTAGACTTGTCATTTTCCAGGAACATTTGCAAACTTTTATCATCATTGAAAACTTGCCATGATTTTTTGCTATCTACAATGGTAGATTGATACACAATTTTGATTTGATACTTTTTTCTTTTGAAATCTAGGTGAGGTAGTAACAGGGATGTCGAGACTACTAAGGAATCAGCTTTGGTATTCATCTCTCTCAGAATTGCTTTGATAGAGAAGGCATCTAGGCCTTCAATTTCATCCTAGACTCTATTTCTATAATTCTTCAACTTATGATTTTTAATAGAATACAGTCCTTTTACCTGATTTACAATAAGCTCTACATCACCTTGAGCTTTTAAAATCGTTATCCCTCTTTCTTTCTCTATTATTATCCCCAGTAATAAAGCCTCATATTCCATAGTATTATTCATGTTCCCAAATTCTAATTTGAAAGCCATAGGTTTAGGTTCTCTTTTTGAGGATATCAGTAGTACACCTACTCCAAATCCAAAGGTGGCACAACTTCCATCAAGTTCAAGTGTCCATATACCCGATGTATCTTTATTTTCTTTTAAAACTTCCTTGCTTTGACTCTCGTCTATTTGTTCATCCGAGCCTTCCTTAGTAAACAACATATAGTTGCCAAATTCTAGCTCTTGGTAGAGAATCTGAGATTTAGGGTCATCTAATTTCAAGACTATGAGCTTTGCCTTTTCCTCAAGTTCTAATTTGATCTTCTTATTCCCGATAGGGATCACCGTTTATGACTAGTCCAACTTTATTTCTCCTCCTTAGTCTCAACAAAAACTTCTACTTAAAAGGAGTTCATAACTAGCTGGAATATCAGCTACCAAAATAGTCAATAGGAGCTTCTTTTCTAGGTGAGAAGCTAAGGCTACCTGAGCATCTTTAATCTACCCAAGTAAGGGAACTTGTTTAGCATCCATCGAGTAGCACCTTCCATGTACTTTTATGAGATTGAGACCAAAGGCTTTGGCTATTGAATAAGGCATAACATTATCTGATGCACTTGAATCTATTATACAATTACTAAGTTTACATCCATTAATATACAATGAAATATAAAAAGGCTTAGGTTTTTACCCTAGGGATGTCGCTAAAACTATAGAGTCTTCTTTGCTAAACAAACCAGATGTCAAGGTTTCATCCTCTTTCTCAACCATTACATTACAATTTGCTTCTGATGTACTTCCCCTACATGAGTCTACTAGTTTTTTTAACTCAAAAGAATGTGACTTTAAATAATCAATAGTAGAAATTTGAATCTTTGACTCTTCACAAAATTGAATGTAATCAAAGGATGTCTTATCCTTACCCATTTGTGAAGTAGTTGTTCCTTGATCAGCATGTGTATTACTTATCAGAGGACTGGAATCATTTTTGTGAGTATGACTTGAGGATTGATTCTTCAACCTTTGTCCATGGGTAAGCACTATGTATGAAGTTCCTTTGATTGTTGCATAGCACTCACCTTTTGATTCAGAATCTAATTCACATTCCAAAAATAAATTTCCAAAGTCACCATTTGGATAAGAATTGGACTCTGAACAAGGAGTCATGGTGTTTAATTCATTAGTAGATAAAAACTACATCATGCAGGTAATCTTAGGACAACTCTCGCTATCATGATCTATGGTCAAATGAAAGATGCACATATTTCATTTTTTTGGCATTGCCTCAATTTGCAACCTATGTTATGAACTTGTAAGTTGTGAAAATCTAGTTTCATTGCTTCTTCTTGGTGAATTTTGATAATTTTGTTGATAGTCCCTATTAAATCTAGGTAATTGTTTCTTCATTGCTACCAGCTCATTAAACAACTTCTAAATCATCTCCTTCGATGATGTGGTATTACTAGAACTTCCTTTAGTTTGAAGCTCTCATTTCCATTTTCTCATACAAATCAAATCATCCTCACATTCAATCACCTTCTTTTGTGCATTAGCTAGATCCATGGGATGTGCCCTCCTTAAACCATAATTGACATTTGGAGGCATTGCACTAATAAAGAAAGTTTTCAAATTACCAAGTGTGGGTCTGCTAGCAACTAGAATTTTGCTGATAATCTTATTGAATTTGGCAATGAAATCCCTCATGCTCATAGTTGGTTGCTTCTTAATTGAATTCAACTATGTTAGTAAGGCATGCTCATCCTTCATGGTTTTAAATCTTGTCTCAAAGGCAGTCCTCAATATATCCCAATCAATTATTGAGCCGTTAGCTAGATGGTAAAACCAATCCACTGCATTAACTATGAGGATCTCTATAAACAACCTTACAACCACATCTTCATGTCCCACCCCTAAGATATGAGTGACTAAAAAGAAATTTTTAATATGTTTGTCTGTAGTGACTTTCCCATCACTTGAGAATTTAAGGAAATTCTTCCTGAAATCGGCTAGAAGTTGATGATAAGCATTTAACACTAAGGGTCTTGTTCCCACAGCCCATGGAGTAGCCATTATTGTCCTAGTAGTCTATGGTGAGAAATTAACAATGGGAGGGGCAATGACTCCATGTAGTGCTAACACCTTACAAGTGGAATGCAAACTGCTGACATCTTGATTTCTAATAGGAGAAGGGGGTCTATTCTAGCTTTTACCTTAACTTTTCCACTTTGGGACATCTAAAATTGGAAAGCCAAGCTCTATAAGTTTAGCAAAGATAGGGTTTTTCCCACCCTATTCCTTGATACTTCTAAGGAACCTAAATTGTTTTAGGATGTTGGGTCAAGTTTATCTCTGAGCTTCTTGTCTCAATTGTCTTTCTACTCTTCAGATATCTCTACTTCGAATAGCTCTCTCCAAGGCTTCAACTCTTCTTTCTTCTTCTTCTAATACCTGACTAGCATTCTTGTAATGTTTAGTGTTCCTTCTATGTCTCCAAATGAATGTGTTAATGGATGAAATTATATCCTCTTGGTCATCTTGAAAACCAAGGTTAGGTTGGAGCACTAGGATTATATTTTTATGAGGTAGTACCATTTTTCCACATGACATAGGCTTTATTGGTCAAGCGATTGTTCATCTCTCTAGTAGAGTCACCAAAAATCTATTGGTAAATAAATTTGTTCTTTCAAATTATTACTATTTAATGCCTAATTCAGAACAATATTTGGTCAAAAATATTTGGAAAGCTCTTTGTAGATGTATTAGCTTTCCTTTGGATTAGTAGGTACAACTCCCTAAAATAAATTTGGAATGAATTTTGTTTTCTTCCTAAACTACTTTGGGGTATGTTCTTAACCTAAGAATAGTAGAGGGATAACCGAGCTAGACCTAAACAAAATCCAACTCAGGTAGATAAAAACTTCTCAACATTGGAACAGATTCATGTACCCACACATCTTATGAATCCATAAATTTCATCCACATAATTAATTGATGTTGAACTAAGAAAATTCAAACTTAAACTATAACTAATAAATTGGAATACTAATAGAATCTCTTCATTGAATGAACTATTACAATACTTATCACATTCATATGTTGTCTCGAAACAAGGGAGGTAAAACTCTGTTCTTCCCTCATTCCAATTCAAGATGAAAGAGAAAACATAAAATAAATATAATAGTAACTGGAACAGAAAAAGATTGACATAAAATACCATTCAATTGTCTCTACGACAAATAGTACTTCACACCAAAAAAATTGCCAAGCTTTCATTAATCTTTTCAATTCATACATTTAGAGTTTTGAGATGACCATTACAAAGGAAGTTTAATCAGTTCATCTTTTGAGGGTGACAAATGGCAAGGTGCCAGTTTATCATATTACAAAATTACAAAAGAAAACAAAAAGAGGGTATAATATGAATCATTTAGATTTCTTCCCCTTTTGTATTTTTTCCCTATGTGACTTAGTAGCAACTATTATTGGGACCAACTCTTCATGATTGGGCATGTGTATATTGGTGAATCTCAAAAGCCATTTTGCATGTTCCCTTGACAACTCTTTAACAACATTCAACTAATCTGGCAATTCTTCTGTGCCCACATGTATCCACCCACTGAGCGCTTCGAGTTCTACAGTTTTGTTTTGGCTACTGGAAGCTACTATATACAAATTATCTAAAAAGGTAGAGAAATTACTTTTCATCACTTCTATTCTAATGAAGTCCTTTCCTTGGCCACTAGTTTGAGAATTAGTGTGTAACCCTCTCATCAGCTCAAATCCTCTATCTTGAGTCCTCTTTATTTTTTCCTCTATCTCCTTGAGCCATTTCTCAACTTCTTGGATCATCTCTAGTTTGAACTACATACTTTGGAACCATTCAGACAAAGGTTCATTCCCTTTCTTTAGAATCTTGGCTTTGACTACTTCTTTGGCTTTCATCTACATGATCATCTTTAAGAGGGAGAGGCATTCATCATACCTGACTCTTTCTCTAGCTAGAGTGTTACTATTAGATAATATGTTATCCTTTTCTATTTCCAAGGTGAGGATAACATTTCCACTTTGATCTATGAGAGAAACTCCTTCTGATTTGAGTCTCTCAATCCACCCTCTACCGATCTGGCCATAGTGCCTATCTTCCTAGAGTTGGGAAATGAGAGCTTGCACTTTGCCTGCACTAGGAGTTTGAGTCACAAACATACCAAAAATGGTTGCTAGTGGAGTGACTAGTTACCTAATAAACTTATTCAACTATTCTATTTCTGCCTTCATCTTGATCTTGGAAAATTTGAGACTCTCTAATTGTCCTTCTATCACTTCATTGCTCGATCTCCACAAGCCAACCTTTGTGTCATGCTTGGCTTCCCCAAGGTCAATTGAATGCAAAGTAAAACCATTAGGAATCATATCCTCAATTCTCCCTCCTTTGTTCAATTTTTCTATCTCCATTGTCAAGTGCCCTCTTTCTAGATCTTGTCCAAGTATGGATAGAGTCTTCTACTTCTTGAGCTTTGTCAATGCAGTCTTCGAATGAACTGCGAGGGATACAATGTCTTTTGTAGAAACACCCTCATCTTTTCTCTCTCTTTTCCTTTCCAAAGTATCTTTTAGCCAAGAATGAGTTCCTATCACCTTGGAAGTTGTTTCAAGTAATTTGATGCTAAACATCTTCTTTTTCAATTGAGTCATGGCTATAGTGGTTGAGGAGAAAGTATTCTTTAGGTCCTTGGAGATGAGTCTGGAAGAAGCTTGGCCTTTCTCCATCTTTGAAGTTTTCCTCATCTCTTCATCTAATTTAGTTGACTCACTGGTGCTACATTTTCCATTTGCTAAGTCTACTATCTGTATGGGGGAACCACCTAGTCTCAAAAGTGAAGCACTTGTTGATGGAATAGAGCTATAATGAGGGGATAGGATTGGAGTGGTATGAGGAGAAGGAATAGGGGTAGTGTGTGGAGATGGAACATGAGTAGTATCTGGGGAAGATATGGGAGTAAGAACACTGCCTTTTGGCTAATATGCTTTCTTCTCTTTAGTGTGCCAATCTGGGTTCCTATAACTAGCAAGGATCCATCATGACATGTTGGGGCTATAGGAACATTCTTGTCTAGGGGTTGATTAACTTTGCCTATAGGTTGAGCTAGTCCTTGGGTGGAAGCTATGGTCACACCCACTGTGACACTCTGGGATGAGGTAGGGATTGCAGTTGTTAGAGAGGCTTGAGTGGTTGCACCCTTACTTTGGCTCTTTCTGGCTGTCCACTCAACCCACTTCCTAGTTCATTTGATTATCCTTGCCATCATAATATCGAGACTCTCCTCCACATCCACATAAGGCTCAAAACTTATAGGAGTTCCTCTTAATTTAGTAAGATATGTATTGCTATATATATTTTGACCATCATCCCCTAATCCCTCTACATTGAGATCAATGCCATATGTCTTTATTTGTTCCACTCTGAGTCTAGAAAATGCACGATCATGGTTCTCCAAATCATCCCTGCAATTTTCCAAATAATCCTCCAAAGTGGTGGCATTTTTTATCACACTCCTAATCTGAAGCACGTCCCTTGCATATCCATTTGGGTTGAACATGGGCCTCATAAATTCATATTCCTTCAATTTGTACATACTCTTGAATACCTTGAGCATGTTTTTAGCATCAAACTGAGAATCACAACTATAAGCCACAACCTTCATGGGGAACTCATATCCCTTCTTCCTTACACTGGTGCTCAACACATTCACTTGGATAGATTGTCTTATGATCTCTATGAGCATGATCATGTCACTTAGGTATCTAGGCAGCTTCAGAGTAAATTTGTTGAAGGTTGCAAGATGCAAATATGAAAAGGATGAGAATTGAATGAAATAGCTACCAAACTGGCATATGGCTGCCATTGCTTTTGGGCTAAACCTCCTCTCTAAGAATCCCTATAGCTCCCTACAAATCCTCATTGTAAAAGAGTCATTAACCTTGAATTACTTTGCATAACTATTTTTTAACTACAAGCATGGATAAAATTCGTAACCTTTTACATCATCAGGAAAATCCTCTATTCTGGGAAGACACAACCACAATTGTTGAGAAGCCAACCTATAAATTAGGAATGAGGACATGTAGAAGGTATTGTAGAACTTTATAGGAGTCAAAACTCTGGACAAATGTTCACTCACCTCATATGTCCAATCAACATAATGTGTGTCTAAATAGATGACTTGCACTAAGAAGAAATATTGTCATATGAAATTAAGTGCTTCTACCTCACCTTTCAATTGATGTAAAAGAACCAGGATGTCAACAATTTCAAGCTTAAGATCAATGCCAAAAAGAGTCTTAGGAACCTTACTCTTAGGTCCTCATGGCTTTTGTAACCAAGACCTCATGATTTCCTTCTGCCACACCATCTTCTTCAAGGAGAACTCAGACATGGCTCCTCACATGGTCAATTTGGAAAATTCTTCCCATTTTGGAATCCAAAGGCAATTGACTAGTGTTTGCCTATTAATTAAGATTAAAGCTATATGATCTGACAACAGAATTTGTGTAGTATCTACATTGTAATGGCTAATGCATTCAACTATCAGCTCAGGGGCTTGAATTTCTACTAGGAACTCGACTACTTCCACTAGCCTACTTGCTCAGAGTTTCTTTGTTATTGGGTGGACTGGATCCATCTTCAACCTTCTTTGGAAATCTTGCATGTCAAAGAAGTGGAGTGAGGTATCTGTAACATTTGGCACTGTCGACTTAATCCCACTCAGTCCATCAAAACCAACAAATCTTGTTGCCATAGTAATTGAGATAGAGATGAACTATAAATCTTAAAATTGAAAATAGTATAGAGAGTAGGACCTTGTAATTGTGATAATTCTAAAATCACTTTCCAATTCAACAACATAATAGTTCAAATAAGAAATCAGTAGTTTAAAAATTAGTTATGTTCATTTCTATATAGAAATCTCAATCCACCCATTAATCTTTAAGATCTACACCACATGAGTGAATTAAATGATAAATCTATTAGATTAGTAAATTTGGGTGTTTCTAATGGATTTTTACATGTCATTTCACTATTCCTATTGACCCAATAGTTACTTTCCTTTATTACAGTCTTACTTTCATGTTTTTCACCAAGTTGCAGAGAATTAAGAATGGAGTACTTCGTGGAGAAAAATCTTCCCAGCTAGTTTTTACTCAAGATTCCTTCCCTAATGTGATCAAATAGCTTCCATTATCATTTTTAAGCATCCTATGATTGATCTATGAGCTCAACATGCTTGCAGAAGTGATTTTTCAATGGATGCAAAAAATCATTTCAAGGGGTTAAAAACCCGCCGCAGAGAAGGCAACTTCTATTTTTCAACCCTTGTTCTTATTTTCACTTAGCCTTTTAAGTTAATATGTATCTAGACTTTGGAAATTATCAAAAGAGCTATGGAAATGAAAAAAGGAGAATACTTACTTTCTTTTCTCTCTTACAAATGCCTTTGTCGAAAAACTGACTTCCTAGGTCGAAAACTCACAGTGGAGAAGCTACTTTAGAATTTTTAGCCAGATGCTATTTGGATCATTATAATGATTTCCAAGTAATTCTCGATGTAGAATACTAATACATAAGAACAATCCATCTATAAAACAACTCATTTCCTCCTTGCTCTAGCTTGTATTCCTCTTTTGTTGACCTCTATGGAAAATCACCCTCACAATTCGAAATTCTACCAAGGAGAAGCCAACACTAGCTTTTCTATAGACTTCATTTTCTTTATGTGAAAACTATAATAAGTTGCGAGAAGGTTCATTCTTGGAAATGATTTTGTGAAGACTGTGATACAAACTAAGAATCTCCATCAAAAAGGATCTTAGATTACCCAAAAAAGTCATGACAACAAGGTGAAACCCACCCTATTATGTAATGCAGGAGAAGGAGGATGATAAAAATCCAATGGAGACACTTTTCACTTGGAGAAAAGAAATAAACTCAGACATACCTAAACCTAATTGATACACAATACCATTTTCCACTTTGCATAATGGGTACTAGGTGAAAAGTGGGGCAACACTATTTTCATGTATGTCTCTACTTTTATTTTTATTAGATGAATTAGATGCATGTGAATGATTTTAGCTAAAAGGGTTTTGAAAGGGTTAAAGTTAGTTGCTTTTGACTCACCTCCCCCCTTAGAAGTAAATCTTCCCAATTGTAAATTCCCACAATTGCTATCAGAATGAAGTTCTCACAAGGAGGAGCTTTACAACTTGGACAAAAGATCTAGAAATGGAAGCCTACAAACTTGGGAAGATCATAGAGAATCAAGAAATTGATATACAACTTGCTCTACACACTTTGGAAGAAGCTAGGGAGGAATTGGAAAAATCTTTAAAGAGAAGAAGAGAGATTGTCATAGCTGAGAATGAGACACAATACAAGGAAATTGAATCTTCAAAACTCTTTACAAATGGAGATTCCAAAAAGTTTTTATGTAGCAATAACAGACCTAATTGAGAAGAATAGAGCCCGAGTAGAAGAATTAGAACACTCAAGATTGAACAAGAATCACAAGCCATGATGCTTTGTGAGGTGACTGAATAGAAGAAAAGAGCCATTGAAGATAAGGCTATGCTAGAAGAAGAAAAGAGAACTCTTTCCAATAGACTAGAAGAAAAGTCAATTGAACTTGCAAAAATTTCAAACATGTAGCTAGACATGCTAAGCCAGATGATGAATGCACATCATGAATTGAATGTCAAGGATATTGAGATCTCTACACTGAAGATGCAAAATGAATAACTACAAGAGATTGTAGAGAGCTTCAACAAACCCAACGAGGCCATCAAGTACTTTGAGAAACTACTAAAATTGCCAAGGGCTAGCAATGGTACTTCAGGGCTATGATACACTAGCACTAAACAAGGAGAGCCATCCAAGACTACAAAAGAAAGGAGTAACAAAGGTAATAACACTAAACCTACTTGTTATTTCTATGGTAAAAAGGGGCATACCTCTACTGTACATAGGAGTAGGAATTCCCATCACCATGACAAACCTAAGAATGTGAGTCATTGTTATAAGTGCAACAAGCAAGGACATTAAGCACATGACTGCATGACTAGGACTATTAGAACACCAAGATTTGAAGGTCAGTGCTACAATTGCAAGAAGTATGGACATAGAGCTTTTGAGTGCAAATCAAAGCCTATGTAGACATCTAATCAGCCAACAAGGGGAAATAACCATGGACATCACTATAATTGGGACTATAACACTAGCTATAGCTATCATTACTATCAAGAATATGGACACATTCCTGAAAATTGCATAAGAACACATTTTAGTGGAAACTACAATAGATGGCTCAGCCAAACCACATATTTTAGTTGTTTGAAGACTAGTCATATCAGCAGGAATTTCCCAACAAGGTCAGAGGCACCCAACTCATAGATCAATAAAGGAAAAGGAAAGGTAGATGTTGAACACATTAGAGGAGAAATGAATAAGACATGGAAGAAGAAACATGGGAGTAGCGCATCAAATAAAGGGATCACTTCAACTAAAAGGTCAAGTGGTCACACTTTATCAAACTAAGCAAATAGAAGACATGAGGGACTGATGTAGTACCATAGTTTCTAAATAAGAAAGTACTAAAAAGAACAGATCAACATGATTAGAGATGCAAAGTTAAAACTTCAAGTTTTCATAAGTGTTGTCAAGTTTCCCTTAGATACCAAGCAAAATTCCAATAAAAGCCAAGTTGACTATCAAAATTAGTAGAAGCTGGATGATTAGTTGCAGCTGAGTTGGTAGTGGAAGCTGAGTAAAGATAAATTTTAGTTGAAGTTGAGTGAAGAATACTTCTATGGATGTTGAGTGGTGAAAAGACAATGGAAGCCGAGGAATGTAGAAATGCTTAAGAAGTTGAGTGGATAGCTGTAAATGCACTAAGCATTAAATGCTATGAAAATAGTGTATATTATCACATTTTAAATCATTTTTTTCATTGCAAATGAAGAGAAAAGACAAAGAAGAGTGCAAAATGACTTTAGAGTAGAGAATCCAGCATTTGAGCTGATTTCAATAGTGATTTAACACAATTTCATCAAATTCAAGGTATTTATATTTGTGCAGAATGATGCAGTTTCATATTTTCTTGGAGTTCAAACCCTAGATTGCACAAATGGCTTCTAGCTCTAGGAAAACATAGGAGAAATAGTTGTTTGAGGTACAACTAGTGTCAAACAAAGTGAAACAACCAGATTTTTGGCCAATCCCTGATGTGACATATAAAAATGACCCAGTTGAAGCTCTATCTGTCATACCCCCTAAGGTAGTCATGGTCTAAGATGTTAGAAGATGTTACAACTATAAAATTGGAGCCTAGGAGACATGGAGATGAGGGAAGCCTATGAGAGATTATGTGAAAAGGGTGTTTTGAAAGAAGAATATCAAATTATTGAGAAGAAGGGTTTGACACATGCCCTAGAATTCCCCACAATTTTCAAAATTGAATGGATTAGGATAGTGCTTAGCAGGATACATGATGGAAGTTTATGGTTGGAGGATGGTCCTGTAAAAATTTAAAAAAGGGTTTTACATAGAGTGACATGGTACCCAACCCTAGATCAGAAATTGAAAAGAACACTGGTGCCAAGTGGAACAAGAGAGGAACGACAATAGACACCATCCAAGACCTTCTTGTTGACTTTGCTATTAGGGTTATTGCACACAAATCCTACCAATTCAGCAGACTTAACAGTGTACCATGCATTGCAGTGGATGTGGGCTACAAATTAGTGAAAAAGGATCATACTTATGATCTTTCAAAACTCCAATTACAACAAATCAATGAGAATTTAGCAGCAATAAGAAGAACCAAGGGAGAACAATGTAAGTTTGGAGCTATTTTGACTTGCATATTCTTCTATGTATAGAATGAATTTCATTCTTTTGGTAATTTTGTCTAGAAAGAAAATAAGTCTATCATAGCTCAAGTTAATGAATATAGAACAAATGGGAGCTAATTTTGAGACTCTTATGACTAATTATTTTTAACACTTCAAGAAGACCATGAAGTAGAGACTAAGAATACTAGTTTCATTGGTAGAAAAGCATGTAAATGATGTATGTTTTCTTGTAGATATCAATTATACTTATATACAAGCTACCATACCAAGAGTTAGATGGTTAAGACCTCTTGGCTATGAAATAAATATAGATGATGCATCAATATCCATAACTACATTATTAGTTGAGGAAGTAGACAAAAGTGCACCACATTTTGGAACTTTTGATTGGTATGGTCAAAAGTGGATATGGAGTTAAAGACTACCTCCACACTGAAGAAGAAAGACAAATTTTTTAAGAAATTTTGTGAGGGCATGATAGAGGAAGAAGAAGAAGGTGAAGAAGTTAAGGATGATGAAGAAGAACAAGTATAGGAGACACTTGCATTGACCCAAGGCATGGGTGAAGATGTAGAAGGAGAAGAAGGTTTCAAGAAAGAAGCAACAAACCTAGAGTCAAAGAAGAGAAAGCACAAAAAGAGCCAGTTGTGTAACATAAGGGGAAGAAGAAAGTGACAAAGCCAAGCCCAACCAAGCCAACTACAAGGGTAGACACAAGGGGAACAACACAAGTGGTAAAGGAATAGGGGAAGAAAAAAGCCATAGAGCAAGGAGGACCTACAGAACAAAAGAAAAGAAGAAAATATGTTGCACCCCAAAGTCAGATGAAGAAAGGACAAAGTCTGACAATGATCAATTCAGATTGGTAAGACATTCTACCAAATAAAATTTGGAAAATATTTGTGATAACATTAGGGACAATGCAGATTTGACTAGTCTAAAGACCATTTATTTTATTAAATTTTGAAGAGAAAAATAGAACATATTGGAAGAGTCCATCTACACTATGATGGCCAAGTTCAAAACTACCCCACTTGAACTTGACAATTCTATGCCTAAGGAGCTAGGCTCCATTGTAGAAAATAAATGGCATTATTGCCTTAATATGGAGAAGGAAATAAGGGAGTCTACATTGGATTCTATAATGCTAGACCTTACAAAAGGTCACATATATAAGGCTAGTAAGAAACATGGGAGAAAATTTGCACCCAAATATAGAGCCTTTAGTATTTTATAGAATAAAATAAAGGATGTTGTAAAGAAATAGACACAAATGTGGAAATTGATTTATGATTTGACTACTATCAAGGAAGGGTGGGAAGATCCCTTTAAGGGAAGAAAATGATGAGGAAGAAGAGGAGGATGAAAAGGATGAGGAAGGAGAGAAAGAGAAAGAAGAGGTAATAGTGGAGAAGACACAACAAGGTGAAGAGACAATAGTTGAGGAGCAACAACCAGAACAGAGTGTCCAAGACACCCAATTACCACCACCAAGTCCTCCACATACAACACCTACAAGAATTGTAATTGTCAAGGATGTTCCTAACACCTCAGGTCAGAACATCAATCCATTGACTATAGAGGATCTCAAAGGGATCCTTCACCAGACCATATTATAATCATAATTGTGCATAAATCCTATTTTGGTGAGTGTGGAAGAATTACAAAAAGGTGTAGCAGAGATTACTAAGGAGAAAGTGAACACAAAAGAACCACCTTCAAAAACTCCCATAGCTATGAAAGATCAACCAAAAGATAAAGCAACACAAGATACAATTGCTAAGGTTGATCTCACAATCATAGCAACAATAACTATCGAGGAGCCAGCAAAGGAGTAGACAGGACAAGATGTTCAAACAACATAAAGCAAATGTACACCTCCTCAAATAATTATCTTTAATAAAGGTAGTAGAGAAGAAGAGAAGGAAGAGGAGAAAACCCCTAAGGAAAGAGAGCAAGAGCCAATATAGGCATTGGTAAACTTGCCTACCTCAAGGAATCCTACCAACTAGCCAAGCACTGATGTAGTACCACTACAAATTTTAGCACCAGGCTCGAGCTCCACCAAGGTAGCAAGGGTACTTAACTATGGAGACCCTATACTTCATGAGGAAATAGTCATACCTAATTATGAATACAAAATAATGAACTTGGCATAGATAAATGAAGTAGAAGAGGCACTTGAGAGAAAGAAGAAGTAAGAGATACTTAGAAATGAGTATAGACAAAAGGAAGCATTAGTAGAAATAAAATACATATTCCTTGATGTATTCAACTTTCCTATACTTGATGAAACAAATTCCATCATGAAGCAATTGTCCAACATAGTGGACCAGGTAAAAAAGGAAACCTTGATACTAATGTCAAATTATTAGAATGGTATGAAAAGAAATTTCAAATGCAAGTTAATGAGAAGATATCAAGTGAGATAGCACTATCACAAGTTGAACTGGCTAAGAAAGTTAAAAAGTGAAAATAATACTTGAGAATATATTCTCATTGTACTCCAAATTGTGTGACTCATCATATTTCACACAAGAAACTAGCCAGAGAATACTGAGCTTGGAACACAATATTAAGATATCAAGCATACAACTACTTAAAGATCCATCTCAAAGTGAGAAGCATTTTGCAACAACGCTTCATACTTAGAAAGAGTTAGCTGTATTGATAGTAGAAGAGGCCAATGTCAAGGCCAAATTGATATAGATTCAATCTACTATTACCCCACATCTAGAAGTACTACATAAGGAAGTGGGCTAGGCAAAAAACGTTTTAAAGAAAGACCCCGATCTTTCTACCTTAGAAGGCCTTCTGCATCTTGCAACAGAGACAACCATCCAACACAAAGCATTGGAAATTTCCTTAGACAATTGGGATGATTCTCTAAAGATGATAGTGGAGGTAAATAAAACATTTTTGGCTAAATATTCTATTTAGTCTTAGGACCCTTCGACATAAGTGTCAAAAAGGGGGAGATATTCATTACGCATAATGGCATATAATAAGAATGGGGGAGATAATACATTCTTTCATGGAGGTAATAAAGAATATCAAAAGGGGGAGATATTTAAAGTTTGAGGAAGTAATAAGGAGATACAACCAAAAGGACAATAAAAAATTGCAAAAAGATGTGAAAGGGGGAGCAGACATAGAGCAAAAGAAAAGGAGAGTACAAACAAAGTAGAAATAGGGTACACAAAAACAAAGGCAAATGAATGATATGGCAGATAATGAAATACTAGCATGAGACAAATTTAGCTTAAGAGAATATTGGTTATAGAAGACACATTAGCTCAAGGGGAGTTACAAACTTTTGAGGTATACAAAATTTTTGAACAAGTTTTGATGTTTGTACATATGCTGAACAAAATGTATAGTATACTGATAAAAATTAGATCCATAATGTTTAGTTAAGTGTTTTTTCCACTCATCTCCCCTAGATTATTTTTGACAATTGAGTGTCAACACACTTAACCAATTCTCAAGATGATGCCAAGTATAATACCAATGTCAAGCTATAGTGTGTGCCAAGCTAGCAATTCAATAGGTTCCAAGTGAACTTTAGGTGCTAAGTGAAGTTCAAGAGATGAGTGATAAGTGATCCTGAGTCACTATAGGTGCTAAGAAAATTATAGATGGCAAGTGAAATAGAATTACCATAGGAGTCGAGTGAGACAGAATTCCTATATGTGTCCAGTATTAGCAATTAGTAAGTGTTGAGTAACATAAAATCAAAATATTAGTTTGTGCCTTCACAAACTCAGATGTAAACTATATTTTTTGCCAATTCAGGATGAATCTCAAAGGATCTTGAAGATAAGATCGAATCTTTTGTATTACCTATGTAATCAACATGTAACCAATTAGAAAAATGGAGAAAACATGCAACCAATAGGAAAAGTGAAAGAACTGAGTGAGAAATGAAGAATGAATATTGATCATAGATTCATATCTAACCCTAAGTTTTTGAAGCCTTTAAAAGGAGGGGAAAACCCCATTGTGTGTATGCATGAGTAAGAGTTTATGGGAGAATGCTAGTGAAGTGCAAAGGGGTGTAAAGACTTAGAAAGAGCATAACAACATTGCAAAATTCAATTGATTGAGAATAGACTATCAAATTTTTGAAGAGAGACATATCAAATCAAGCAAGGATTAGAACAGACAGTGTAGAATGAGGATTTGGAATCAGCAATTAAAGATTGAAAGTCATCAGGTCAAGACTTTCTAATACTCTCTAGTCATTATATTAGGAATGAAAATCCTATGATGATAGGTTGGTTTAATAGCCATTTTTTAAGCCTTTAAACAAGGTGCTAAATCCTTTAACAGGGTAAAATTCCAAGTGAATTTTTGTAAATCCTTTAACTAGGTCACTTTTAATAGGGTGTAAAGTCTTTAACAGGATAGGCCTTTCATAAGGCACACCATTGGAAGTGGTTAAACTTTGTAACCTTAAATACTTAAATATTGTTGTAGTGATACTTTGTGGGTGTCATCCCCACCCTAGTTTTACCTTCTCATTTTGGAGGGTTTTTAGGTTACCAAATTCTTGTGTTACCTATTTTCATGCATGTCTTTACTTTTATGTTTATTAGATCATGCATATGAACGATTTCAGCTAAAAGGGTTTTGAAAAGGTTAAAGTTGGTTGCTTCTAATTCACCCCCCTCCCCCCCTCAAAAGTAAATCTTCCCAATTGTAAATTTTAACAATATTGATTTTTGAAGTTTGAAAACTTTAGTATAGGTATGTAATAATTAGCTAGCAATCACAGGTCTATGGGTGCAATTGGTACACCAAAGTGAAGTAGTGTTGTAGAGAGCAAAAAAGAGTAGTGTTCCTTTATCTTTATATTTTTGATGGCATTTTGTTCACTTAATGTGCACAATACAACATCTTACCCTCCAATAGACTATTTTTTGTTGTTGTGAGGATATGATCGGTGAGTCCTCCAATGTTAAAGTCTAAAATTCCTATCTTCGAAATGATTTCTATTTGCCAAGTTTGATGTTGTGGTTTTAACAATGGCTAGAGAGAGAGAGAGGAAATATATAGTGTTGGTGTTTCAAAACATCATGTTTCAATATACCTAATGAGAATAGAATACACCTAGGGTTAGCTCTTCCCCATCTACAACATACCCTTTCAGACACCATGGCCAACTATAATGCTAATCTCTTCTTCTATTTCAGGATCTACAAAACCCAGGTAGTGAACCTATAGATTCTTCATATGGTACCAATGTCAAAAGAATACAACTAAATCTAGATGAAGTAGATAAAACCCTTATTTCTCCTATACTCATGCAATAACAAAGTTATGTAGTAGAAAATTGTGAATCCTATGAAATCCACAAGCTAAGTGAGGGCATCCTTTTAGCTCCTAAATGGAAAGGAAAATGAATAATTAATTTAAGTTTGACTTTAGAAAATCCCAAATATGTAGTAGTAAGAACATATTGATCCTATAGTTGATCAGTGCCTTATCTATTGGAAAGTTACATAAATCACACACATACATCTATGATACTAGTGACATTTTCCATACATCAAGATATCAGATCTATCCTATCACTTTGTGAATCAGACATCAGTATTCATAAAGACCTCATACTCATCAAGTATCCTTCTCATGTAACCAAGAACCCTATCAAATATATCAAACATTTACTTGGCCCTTTGTTCCAACAATAAAACATACAAGACATACAACTTTAAGGGGCTACAAAAGGGTTTAAGTTCTTTGTCCCTAAACCATAAAATATTTCAAATTATAGAGGTAGGAGACAAGAATTAGAATGAAACTAAGAAGTTTGTTGTTCATTGTATTAATTTCTTTAAAATCACACATTCAAGATGCATGTAAATAACTCATAAAACCACTAAATAGACCAGAACTATCTACATTCGCTTCATTATTGTTGTTCATACAAGAGAAAATGTTGAAATGGTGGAAATCCGATTGAGCTTGTTGAGAGAACTTGGAAACCAGCAGGTGGTATCATAGCAGTGGAAAAATTTCCAATAAACTAGAACAAACACTTATAATGAGAGAGGAAGAGAAAGATATAAGGTAAGTGCACCAAGTTGTGGTGCCAAAAGGGGGGTATAAGTGGACACCTTTTTTCTAAAATCGGCAATTTATGAACTTCAACAAGAATTTATGAACTACTATTTTTTTTCAAAATGGTTTAGTTTTAGGTCCTCAAAAATGAGGGCCATAGAAAGTGGTACTATTTATTCAAAAAAAATAACACAATACGAAGTGTGGCCCCCCAAAAAATTTTGACTTCTTTTTTTGAAATTCTTTAATCACTCTAGTCAAAACTTACCTAACACTGTGTAATTTATCCTAGATTTTTTGGGTAAATTTTGTTAGAGTAATTATTTGTTCTAACTTATTAATTAAATCACTTTGATTTAATTAATTAAGTTGCCTATTACTCTAGTTTTCTTAAGCTATCTTGTAGGTGTATATAATTAATATTTTATTAATTATATTGTGCAACCCTAGCTTTTTTAGGCTTTAGTTTCCCTTTTCGGGTTTCGTGATTCCTTTATAAGGATTCACCTCTTTGTATTTTGAACATTCACTTATTGGATTATATGAGATATTGCTCTTTGCATGTCCATAAGATGGATCTAGCCTTTTGGCCTCCTTGATTTTTCCTTGCCTCTGTTCTTTGCTTCTTGCATGTGACAGGTTTATGCATGCAAGTGTTCTTGGGAGATTAGTTTTTCACCTAATCTTACATGGTATCAGAGCCAACTTGCTGCTTGCTGTTCGTGGTTTGTTGAAGCATTTCAGAAGTTGCATTTTTCAGAGGGTTTCAATTTTTAGAGTTATTTTGTATTGGATTTGGAGGGGTCATTTTTTTGGTGCATTTTGAGCCCAAATGGACCTCACCGTTGGATTCGTAGCACCCAAAAACCCCTGTTTCCATATAAAATTTGTCCAATTTGGACACAGTTGAAATTTGATGCAAAAATTTGTTACCAGATTTGGGCACGCTTTCCGAAGAAAAGATTTATTTTTTTATTAAAAAAATAAATCATAAAATCAAAAGGCTTTATTAAAAAAAGCGTTTGCTTTTTTTGCAAAAATTCTTCAAAGTTTTTTGTTTTTCGTTTAAAAAACATTTTCAAAATCTTCCAAAAAAGGACGCTGCATCAGCAAAGTATGACAGAGAAGTGACATCAGCAAGGTACTGAAGCAGGTCTGACAGCCGCAGGTGCTGACGTCATCCATCTTTGGGCTGAAATTTGATGGCTTTCAAATCATCATTTCTATAATTTGTTTTGTTTTAAAAGCTGTTTGTGGTTTTTTGGCCATATCTTTGTCACACGGAGGTTCCTTTGGTTGATGGTTCGTGCCTTCTATTTCCATCGAGGTTCCTTTGGTTGATGGTTCGTGCCTTCTATTTCCATGGAGGTTCCTTTGATTGATGGTTCGTGCCTTCTATTTCCATGGGGGTTCTACAGATCAGCATTTTGACAGAGTTTTGTGGTTCTTCATGCTTCAATGATGCTGCTTCTTCATGATCACTCCTTGTTCCTATTTTAGGGGACAATTTCCCTAGCGAGAGACTTCTTCAGTTCTTCACTAGGTTCTTAACTCTTTTTGGGGGAGGGTTCTTCCCTTGTGGTTTTCTCTCTTTCCCCGCTTTCAGAGGTTGCATCTTCTTGCATTATACTTGGGTACCTAACATGGCCTCGTTGCCGGGACCCATTTCTATGTCCA
The DNA here is from genome assembly GCA_028749045.1 of Cupressus sempervirens. Classification (NCBI taxonomy): domain Eukaryota; kingdom Viridiplantae; phylum Streptophyta; class Pinopsida; order Cupressales; family Cupressaceae; genus Cupressus; species Cupressus sempervirens. The sequence goes on along the minus strand of CM053790.1, from coordinate 289,517,393 downwards.
CCTAAGCTTTTCTTATGGGGGGGTGTTAGTGTAGTTTTTTATTTTTTCCTATTTTGCTAGGTTTTTCCTACACTTTTAATAATCTCGCTTAGGTTAATAAAGCATGTCTTATTAGGTGAATGGTTGTGAGGTGTCACCTTCCTACATGTGAACATCCATTAGCTATCTTGGGAAGATACTTTGCTATCTTTAGTCTGATAGATGGTTGCTCCTCATTGGTTGGTGTTGCCACCTCCTCTCTCTTCCTAGCCTATATAAGCATGCTACCTGGCTTGTATTTGCATCTCTGGTTTTTGCATCCTCTTAATGTTATTTTGCTTCCAGCATTTGCATTACTCTCTTGGAGACTAACTCTATGATGCTATTTTTATTTTGTATCATTTGCATTCATAGTTTAAGATATTTACTCTTTGCACTAGTTTTCTGGGTTATTAATCTTTTCAGATTCTAACATGGTATCAGAGCTTTTCTATGTGCAAGAGTAGATTTTAGTTTCCTTATTTAAGAGATTCGGGGGGGGGCAAATAAACTTTATTGTAGTTTTTTGTAAAACAAAGTATGCTCTTCTCTTGCATCTTTGGATGATCTTGAGAATCAGAAAAGTTTTGACAAAAACAATTTTTCTCTGGGGTTTCAATCTCAAATTTGACAACCAACTTGCATATTTGGAGTTTTCAATCAGTTTTGCAGGTTCCAACATGCCATTGATGGACTTAAGAAGCTGATCCAGCATTTGCATGTCATATTTTGGTTGCTGGGGTCATTTTCTGATTTTTGGAGCCGTTTTTTACTGTTAAAGGCGTCTGATTTACACTACAGCAACATCTTCTGTTCATCAGCAAGAAAAATGCTTTCTGGATTTTGTTCGTAGCCCCGAAAAATGATCTGGGTATCTTTTAGATTTTGCATGCAAGCTGTATATTTTTCAGAATTGAGCATGCAAAGCTACAGCCATACCCCTCTCCGTTGGCAGCCGCAGATTTGAATGCAGTTTTCAAATGTCTCGTTCTTGCTCATATGGACTCCAATTTTGATGATTCTTGTTATGAACTTGGCTATTTTTTTGTGCTCTATGCACTATTGGAGTTATTTTTTGATTTTCATGCATGAATTCTTCAGAAATTGCAGATTCTCAGCCGTGACTGTGCACAGTTCTTATTTTGGAAACTTCGGATGATCATAACTTTCTCATACGACCTCATATCGAGGCGATTCTTTTTTCAAAAGTGCATGATTTTTTGAGTAGATCGTAGTGGTGCTATTCCTTTCCTTGATTATTGTGCCCAAGTTTCACTTTTAACATATGCTCTTCATGAGGGTTTGTAATGCATTGAAATCAAGACCTACTTGTGGTTTTTTTGGCCATAACTTTTGCATATGGAGGTATTTTTCTGATCCAAAAGAAGCGTCGAAAAGCTGGTTCTAAGACAGAGATACTGGTATAGGTTTTTTTATAGTTTTGATACAGTTTGGTTGCCTATTATGGCAATCAAAGTCAGATGTTCTATTTTGCACTCCAGGAGGCGTATCTTGAGCTTCCGATCTCCATTTTTGGACTTCTTTATATCACTGGAAAGCTCTTTTTGTGCTCTTTCCAGTGATGTTGGTTGTTGTTCTAGATTCTGTTCCAGACACATCCTATTTAATCTTTTGCAGTTTAGCATTCTGGTGGATATTCTGTTTGTTTTAGGTTCGGAGATCGATTTTGTTGCTTCAGTTGCTTTGTTTTGGGCTTTACCTTCTGTTGTTTCAGCCTTATGTCTTTTCTGATCATTGTTGATATTCATTGTAAGCATTTTTATGCAACGCACTGAGATAAAGTGCCACTCTTGCGTTTCGGGATCCTTTTCATCATTGTGATTCGTTGTACTCGCACTATTATATAAAGTGCCATGGGGGGGATAGTTTTTTGCCGCTTATAGGCCGTCTTTCTCTAATTCCTCATGCAGTGTCGATGACACGTGCCTTTGTTTGTGTTTGTACCTCACTCTCGATGTGTTTGGCTCCTGTGTTGTAGGAGATTTTTGGCCCATCTTTTCAGCTGCCTGTCACCTCACCTGCCTTAAGGGGAGGTTATATTGTTGTTCTATGCTTCTTTGGTTGATGGTTCGTGCCTTCTATTTCCATGGAGGTTCCTTTGGTTGATGGTTCTTGCCTTCTATTTCCATGGAGGTTCTACAGATCAGCATTTTGACAGAGTTTTGCGGTTCTTCATGCTTCAATGATTCTCTTCTGATCTCTTTGTTCCTTCTTCTAGAACATTCTTTGCTATCTCTTTTTGGAGTAGGGTTTTTCCCATGTGGTTTTCTCTATTTCTCCTCTTTATAGAGATTTTGTTGTGATTGGGTACCTGATCTGGCCTTGTTGCCGAGACCCAATTCTCTTTCATAGCTGTGCTAGGTTAGCTTCCTCCCAAGCTTCGCTTAAGGGGGGGTGTTAGAGTAATTATTTGTTCTAACTTATTAATTAAATCACTTTGATTTAATTAATTAAGTTGCCTATTACTCTAGTTTTCTTAAGCTATCTTGTAGGTGTATATAATTAATATTTTATTAATTATATTGTGCAACCCTAGCTTTTTTAGACTTTAGTTTCTCTTTTCGGGTTTCGTGATTCCTTTATAAGGATTCACCTCTTTGTATTTTGAACATTCACTTATTGGATTATATGAGATATTGCTCTTTGCATGTCCATAAGATGGATCTAGCCTTTTGGCCTCCATGATTTTTCCTTGCCTTTGTTCTTTGCTTCTTGCATGTGACAGGTTTATGCATGCAAGTGTTCTTGGGAGATTAGTTTTTCACCTAATCTAACAAATTTATAATGTGGTTCTTTTTTTAATAAATTTTTTAATTGGACACATCCCAAAAACATGAAATATCTATGTGCTCCCCCTAGAAATGATTGAAAACTAATCTAAAATCAAAACTTCTTTTTTTCAATATGTGTAGAATGGAGTCTAGTTTCTAAAAAACTAAGTTGTTGCAAAATTCAATGAATGAGCTAAAATTTATAGCCCAATTAGTTGTATGTTTGTTTTTGACAAAAAATGGACATACATTCAAAAGAAATTATAGTTGAAAGCCTTGAAATAATTCAAATAAAAAATAAATTATATGGTTAAATAGGTAACACAGAGACCTACAATGTCATGTAACCTAATTTTATCGATGTTCAACCATGAGAAAACTTGAAGGAGAGCACACAAGAAAAATCAATCATTTTTTATATGTTTGTAGCACAAACATCTCAAACCAGTTTAGAGACTCCAAACCTTTGGGTTGGATCCTCGAGGCAAAACCAAGCCTTAGGCTTGATAGAGTGCAAAGCTTTACATTGTGTGTGTGCACTATAGTGCATGTGCATTATAGCATGCACACGCTATTTAAAGGTTTTTAAATTTTGGTCTTAATAGTGCATGTGCACTTTAGTGCATACATGCTTTAGTGTGCATGCACTATTAAGACCTAAATTTGGAAGGAGGGAGGTAGAGTGAGAGAAAAAGAGAGAGAGAGAGAGAGAGAGAGAGAGAGAGAGAGAGAGAGAGAGAGAGAGAGAGAGAGAGAGAGGAGAGGAGGGATAAGTGTGTGTGTGTGTGTGTGTGTGTGTGTGTGTGAGTGAGAGAGAGAGAGAGAGAGAGAGAGAGAGAGAGTAGGGGATGGTAGAGGGGAGAGAGAGAGTAGGGGATGGGAGAGAGAGGAAGTGTGAGAGAAAGAGTATGGGGTGGTAGAGAGAGTAGGGGATGGGAGATAGTAGAGAGGGAGAGAGAGTAGAGAGGGAGAGAGTGAGAGAGAGTAGGTGATGGGAGATGGAGAGAGAGAGAGATAGAGAGTAGTGCCTCTCATGTTTGTAGTCTGTAGCTTGTCTATTTTGATTCGAGAGATACTTGATACTATTATTATATGTACATTGAGATGACCTTAGGGTTAGATGTTGTACTTTGATTTGGTGACATAGATGCTTTATTGCTATGTTGTTTAGTTTATCATATTTTCATGTTGATGCTATTTTGAGATGACAATAGATCTATGATGATATCTTGTTTTATGGTTATTGGACATATTTGTTGATTATGTTATGTGATGGATTTTATGGTATAGTGATTTACTTCATATATGTATCTTTACATTTTCTGTGAATGTGAGTGGTGTAAATGGATTAATTAGTTATTTAATGCATTAATTTCTTTGACTATTATATTATATGCAATTTCACTTGATCATGTGTTTTAGTGTGCATGATTTATATCCCTGGCAGTGGCATGTGAAGTTAGTGATTCAACTCTTCATATTTTACCAATGTCATCTCTATATGGCCGACATATCCTTATTTAATTATTTTAAATTAAAACCTTTTGGTGATTAGTAAATCTAAACTGATATGCATTATGTGATTAGACCAATGATCATGTCTATGCATTTAGAGTTTTTCTCTCTCGTGAAAGTGTTAAGTAATTTTCTGTGATTTTGGCTTTTTGGCTTTTAAATCTTTTTGGATTTAATTTTTGGTAGCTTTGTCTTAAGTGAATTTTCATTATGAAGAATAACCTATTTTCATTTAGGTTGATTCAGAGTCTAGCTGCTATAGTTGGTTATTTTCCCTAATTGGCTATTCACTCAAAATGTGAAAAAGTATTGAAAAAGTGATTTTATTATGAACTTCTCACTTTATGAAATAGAAAATTTGAGAACCTTTTGAGCTTCATCTTCTAAAGGATTTGAATTTTGTTTGTTTTGGGAGCTATGAGCGTGGATTTTTCACAAGTTCAGTCTCATTGGATTTGGCTTGAGGAGTTTATGCTTTGCTATCACTTTCAGTAGATTTGGCGAGTTATTTATTTTATTGCATGGGTTTTAGTTTTTGCCCCTTTACTATTAGGTAGGGCCTTCTTGTTTTATTGTTTTTACTCTGTTTTAGCTTCTATTTTTTGTAGTAGTATATTAGAAGGCTGAGAACTAGTATTCCCCTCTATTTCTATTTGTTGGTTCTACTCAGTTTGTTGGGTATGAATGTTTTACCTAATTTTAGGATGGGGTTTTGGGATTTTGAGCCGTTATGTTGGTCATTTTTGTATATAGTGTCTGAATTCATTTAATTTTGAATTTATAGGGTTTTTGCACCCAAGGGCCCAGTGGGTTTTAATTTTGAAATTTTCCAAAGTTTGGGGTTTTTACCTTGTTTTGTGTGTTGCCCTACTTTCTCACATTTTCTTGACACAATGTGGTTTGTGGACTTGGTTGATCTGTTTGGATATCAATTAGACCACTATTGCATTTTTATGTTGCATCCATCCTCCCTAGTTTATTTTATGTTGAGTGACTTTCTTCTTATGTTCTCATCCAGTCCTTTTGTTTGATCATTGTGATGGTCGTGCACTACACACAAGTACCTATGTGTACATTTATTGGGTGACCTATAGGGCCTGATCTTCTATGGTACTTCTAGAAGTTATGATCATAAGGGTTGGGTTGGAAATTCACATTCCTATGATTACGCATCATTGGATGAGCATGGGTAGGGTAGGGTAGCATATGGAGGTCGCTTCTATCTCTACAACCTGGTGCCTATTTCCTGAGGGTTAGTGTGCAGAAGCTTTGTAAATAAGTGATAACCAAATTTAAAAATTAGGTGGTAATAAAACTTAAAGATAATAAAATGATTTGGGATGCTCTCCTTCCATTGGGAAGTGGAGAGATACCAATACTAGTTTGGGCTTGTTGATGCCAAGAAACTCTCCATGATGTCAACCCCTACTTAGTAGTCCACTGAGATGTTTGACTAAGACCTGTAGTTTATGTATTGTCTATATCTTGGATTTAGTCATCATATTGTTTGGTGTGTGTGTTAGCCATGGATGGTTGTTTTGTGTGTATTTTTGGTTGGATCATTATCTCCATCAGCATTGTGGGTGTGGACCTATGGGTGCCACATGGTTGGCATGCATAGCTACCTATACCACTACTATAGACTAATGTACAGAGATGGTCTTTCATCCTAGTGTGACTGTTGTTGGATGTGTTCACTTGGCACTTCAAGTTCTGGAGTATGCTTTCTTGTGATTTATGATTTCATTGGGATGCTTGTATATCATGCTTTGATGATGTTAGATTTGACATATTTCCTTATTTTGATGATTAGCATGTGATAGGTGATGTTATGTAATTTTAGGACTATCTTATGCTTTATTCTAGCATGTCATATTTTCTTATGCTTATGTTGTATCATGTTTAGTAGTGACGTCCCTATTGTGATGGTATCGATGATTTGATTAGTGACTTGGGATGTTATGCATCGGGTATGGCTAGGGCCTATGATGGTCTTATGATGCCATTGAAGGTTGGGAGGAAACCTGTACTTAGCTTGTTTGTACTACTCATTGTAATGCTATTTTGGTTTACTACAATGTTTCTTTTAGTATTATGTGATGTTTCTATTCTATTCCTTTACTTCTATGTATAATTAGATGGTTTGAGTGTTATTGCCTCGAAATGTGGATCTGATACTCCTCAGTGTGGAGGAAATTTATTCTTAGATTTCTTAGCTTTTTCCTACTTTTTTTTCTTATGTGTTGATTTGGGATCTCACACGAGAATGTAGTTTCTTGTGTAAGGATGCAAGTCTTCATGTGCTGTGTAGGGTTTCTTCATGTGACTTGACACTTTCTCGCATGAAACCCTACACCAGTCTTGGGGTGTCTTGGTAGCATGGCCAGGAACTTCCTCACACACAAACACACTTCTTCATGTGAAAAGGTATTTCTTCACATGGCTTGATGCATTTCTTCAGGTAGAATTCTAGTAGAGAATGTTCTCACATAGAAAATAGTGGCTCTCTAGGCTTGTCAAAGAAAAGTTTGAAAGTTGGTTTTGGATATCCTTTTTGGTTTTTCACCTTCCTAGTTCAAAATAGATTTCCTAAGGGTTTTAAAATATATTTTTTAAGTATAAGTTGACATATATTTAATTCCTTATACTTAAAATATATTTTAATATATGCAATGAATCTTTTGAGATAAGTTCCAGACCTCTACAAGCTAAGATAAAGATTCTAGGAAATTTTAGGGCTTAAGAATTTCAAACTCAACCAATTTTTAGGAGTTAGCTTTTTTCTTCTAGCTTGGTGGATCTCTTTTGTTTTCATGTTATGTTTTTGGTTAGTGGTGACGCTTGGAGATCCATTGGTGATGGATGATTGTCATTACTCCGTTGTGATCTTTGTAATCCATGTATATTGTTGTCATGTGCACTTACACTTGTTTTAAAAAAGAACTATTTTTTTAATATTTCATCTTTGTTCCCTAGGATCTTTGGGTGGGGCCTTACATAGAGAGAGAGAGAGAGAGAGAGAGAGAGTAGGTGATGGGAGAGAGAGTGAGAGAGAGAGTAGGTGGTGGGAGAGGGAGAGGGGGATGGGAGTGTGTGTAAGAGAGAGAGGAGGGGATGGGAGAGTGTGAGAGTGTGAGAGAGAGCAGGGGGTTGCAGAGATAGAGTATGGGATGAGAGAGAGAGATTGAGAGTAGGGGATGGGAGGGAGGGAGAGAGAGATAGGAGGAGGATAAGAGAGAGAGTGTGTGTGTGTATGTGAGAGAGAGTAGGGGATGGGATAGGGGAGAGAGAGAGGGTGGGGGATGGAAGTGTGTGTGTGTGTGTGTGTAAAAGAAAGAGATTAGGGGATGAGAGAGAGAATACAGGATGGGGGAGAGAGTAGGTAGTGGAAGTGAGAGTGGGAGAGGAAGAGAGGGGGGATGTGAGTGTGTGTAAGAGAGAGTAGGTGATGAGAGTGAGTGTGAGAGTATGAGAGTAGGGGTGTCAGAGAGAGTAGGGGATGGGAGAGAGAGTGAGAGTAGGGGATTGGAGAGAGAGAGTAGGTAGTGGGAGAGGGAGTGGGAGAGGGAGAGGGAGAGAGAGAGGGGGGGATGGGAGTGTGTTTAAGAGAGAGAATAAGGGATGGGAGAGAGTGAGACTATGAGAGAGAGATTAGGAATGGTAGAGAGAGAGTACGGGATGGTAGAGAGAGAGCGATAGATAGTAGGCAATGGGAGAGAGAGTGGGAGAGGGAGAGCGAGAGAGAGTAGGGGATGGAAGAGGAGAGAGAGGGAGAGAGAGAGGGGGGGATGGGAGTTTTCATGAAAGAGAGGGAGTAAGGGATGGGAGAGAGAGTAGGTAGTGGGAGAGGGAGTGGGAGAGGGAGAGAAAGAGGGGGGATGGGAGTGTGTGTATGAGAGAGAGTAGGGGATGGGAGAGACTATGAGAGTGTGAAAGAGAGTAGGGGGTGGAAAAGAGAGAGAGTATGGGATGCAAGAGAGAGTGAGAGTAGGGGATGGGAGAGAGAGAGTAAGAGAGATTAGGTGGTGGGAGAGGGAGTGGGAGTGGGAGAGTGAGTGAGAGAGAGAGTAGGCAATGAGAAAGGGAGATGGAGAGGGAGATTGAGAGAGAGAGTAGGGGATGGGAGAGAGAGTGAGAGAGAGAGTAGGTAGTGGGAGAGGGAGTAGGAGAGGGAGAGCGAGAGAGAGTAGGGGATGGGTGAGAGAGTAGGCAATGGCAGAGGGAGTGGGAGAGGGAGATAGATAGATTGAGAGAATAGCGATGGGACAAGGAGTGGGAGAGGGGGGGAGAGAGAGGGGGGATGGGAGTGTGTATAAGAGAGAGAGAGAAGGGAAAGGGAGGGAGAGAGAGTGAGTGAGAGAGTAGGTAGTAGGAGAGGGAGTGGGAGAGGGAGAGTGAGAGAGAGAGAGAGACTGAGATGATGAGAGTGTGTGAGTGAGAGAGTAGGGGATGCGAGAGGAGAGAGAGGAAAAGAGAGAGGGGGATGGGAGTGTGTGTGTGTATGTGAAAGAGACAGAGTAGGGATTGGGAGAGAGAGTAGGTGGTTGGAGAGGGAGTGGGAGAGGGAGAGAGAGGGGGGATGGGAGTGTGTATACAAGAGTGAGAGAGTAGGGGATGGAAGAGATTGTGAGAGTGTGAGAGAGTAGGGGGTGGCAGAGAGAGAGTATAAGATGGGAGAGAGAGAATGAGAGTAGGGGATGGGAGAGAGTGAGAGTGAGAGAGAGTAGATGATAGAAGAGAGAGAGTGAGAGAGAGAGTAGGAAATGGGAGAGGAAGTGGGAGAGGGAGAGCAAGTGAGAGAGAGTAGGTAGTGAGAGAGGGAGTGGGAGAGGGAGAGTGAGAGAGATAGTATGGGATGGGAGAGAGAGAGTGAGATAGATTAGGTGGTGGGAGAGAGAGTGGGAGAGGGAGAGCAAGAGAGAGAGTAGGGGATGGGAGAGAGAGTGAGTAATGGGAGATAGATAGAGAGAGTAGCAGTGGGAGAGGGAGTGGGAGAGGGAGAGTGAGTGAGAGAGAGAGGTGGGATGAAATTGTGTAAGAGAGAGAGTAGGGGATGGGAGAGAGTGAGAGTGAGAGTGAGAGTGAGAGAGAGAGTAGGCAGTGGGAGAGGGAGTGAGAGAAGGAGAGTGAGAGAGAGGGGAGATGGGAGTGTGTGTAAGAGAGAGAGAGAGTAGGGGATGGGAGAGAGAGTAGGCAGTGGGAGAGGGAGTGAGAGAAGGAGAGCAAGAGAGAGGGGAGATGGGAGTGTGTGTAAGAGAGAGAGAGAGAGTAGGGGATGGGAGAGAGAGTGAGAGATAGAGTAGGGGATGGGAGAGAAAGAGTGAGAGAGTAGGTAGTGGGAGAGGGAGTGGGAAAGGGAGAGAGAGTAGGGGATGGGAGAGAGTAGGAGATGGGAGAGGGAGTTAGATAGAGAGGGAGTGGAGGTGGGAGAGGGAGTGTGATAGGGAGAGTGCTAAAGAAAGGGGGGATGGGAGTGTCTGTAAGAGAGAGAGAGAGTGAGAGAGAGAGTAGGGGATGGGAGAGAGAGTGAGGTAGAGAGAGTAGGTGGTGGGAGATGGAGTGGGAGAAAGTGGATGGTGGGAGAGGGAGATAGATAGATAGAGAGTATGGGATGAGAGAGGGGAGAGAGAGTGAGAGGGAGAGTAGGGGATGGGAGAGGAGAGAGAGCAAGACAAAGTAGGGGATGGGAGAGGAGACAGTGAGAGAGAGAGCAGGGGATGGAATAGAGAGTAGGCAATGGGAGAGGGAGTGGGAGAGGCAGATAGATAGATAGAGAGTAGTAGTGGGAGAGGGAGTGTGAGAGGGAGAGCAAGAGAGAGAGGGGATGAGAGTGTGTGTAAGAGAGAGAGTAGGGGATGGGAGAAAGAGTGAGAGAGATAGTAGGCGATGGGAGAGAGAGAGTAGGTGGTGGGAGATGTAGTGCGAGAGTGAGATAGATAGAGAGTAGCCAGAGAGAGAGAGTAGGGTATGGGAGAGAAGAGAGAGTGAGAGAGAGTTGGGGATTGGATAGGAGAGAGAGTGAGAGAGTATGGATGGGAGAGAGAGAGAGAGTGTGAGAGAGAGCAAGGGATGGGAGATAGAGTAGGTAGGGGGAGAGGGAGATAGATAGATAGAGAGAGAGTAGGGGATGGGAGAGGAGAGAGGGCAAGATGGAGTAGGGGATCTAAGAGGGGAGAGAGAGTGAGAGAGAGTAGGGGATGGGAGAGGAGAGAGTGAGAAAGAGAGATAGTAGGGGATGGGAGAGAGAGTGGGAGAGAGAGTAGGTAGTAGGAGAGGGAGATAGATGAAGAGAGAGTAGGGGATGGGAGAGGAGAGAGAGTGAGAGAGAGTAGGGGATGGGAGAGGAGAGAGAGCTAGAGACAGTAGGTGATGGGAGAGGATTGAGAGAGAGAGGGAGAGAGAGAGTAGGCAGAGAGAGAATGGGATGGAGGATGGTGGGATAGGGAGAGATTATTATTCACATAGTGCATATGCGCTATATGAGAACACCAAAAAATGGTCATCACACAAGTTTGGGTCCTTGTTGATCCATGTTTTTCTTTTCATCTATTGTGCATTCTATAGTTTCGAGACAAAACACGAGCTTCAAGCTATTGGATATTAGCAAACACTATTTGAAGGTTTTTTGAATATTCTTTCATTTTATTTAAAGCTAGCAAACACCAAATTCAATAATTGGATACACCAAAAGGTTGGTGCAATCCTTTTTAAGTATTCTTCATTTTTATATAGAGACAACTTTGATTATAACTTGACATGTTGATTAATATATATTGAATTCAATGAAATTTGTATGTTTGAATGAATTGTTATTTTGAAATGGTTAGAAATTTCACAAGTTGTTTAATATATATTGTGTGTTCATTGAAATAATTATAATTTGCATATGTATTTGAATGATTTGTAATTCATAAATTATAAGTAATTTATATGGTTGAATAATTTGACATATAGAAATCATCATCATGCCAAGGAAGAAACCAAAAATTCAAACAATGGAAGATAGGGAGATAGATTTACCAATTAAAAGAGATAAAATGAAACTACTATGTGAACAAAGAAAATTACAAAGAAATAATGAAGAATTGACTTTTGAAGAGGAATAAGAACCATTGATATAAAGAAACAAAGAGGAAGAATTGGAAAGACAAAGAGAATGAATGAGACTATTGCACTCAAGAAAACAATTAAATTTTGAAGCTACACCATCTTCCAATGTTGGAGTCATATAATCATCTCATGTTGAAGAGATGCTAATTTGTAGATTTCATGATGTACACACTCCATCATGTCATGTTGAAGGCACAACATCAACATATCAAGGAGGTTGGTATGTGCAGGATCATGGTCAACCAAACTATGGCCTTAAGTGGGAATGAAAAACTAATAAATCAAGGTTATGTTAACTTGACAAATAATTTTAAATTGGTTCTAGACTTTATATCAAAAAGTTGTAAGAAAATAATCTATAAGAAATTGAATGTAGTTTCTAAACTACTAGGCCTTGTCTGGAGAAAAAATATTTGATTAGTAAAAAGTTTGGATATTAATGCAGTACTATGAAAATTTTAGAGAAAAAATAAAAAGTAGGTGTATGTCTAACCACCTTAATCAAAATCAAATGATAATATTTTTAAATATAATCAAAAGTAGGTGTATGTCTAACCACCTTGACTAATTGAAAACTTTACCAAATTAATTTTTTTTCCCTTATACTATGCAAAGCATAGAATGTGACACAAATTTTGGATTTTAAAAATGTTATATTGTTTGAAAGTTTTACCTATTTTTCAATTAGTATGTCAATCAACACTTTACAATCACCTTCATTGAAAATTAACCAATAAATACTTATCGAATTCAGAATTTCATAGATATTATATCAATGGAATCTCGAGAGTGTTATAAAAAAATACTTTTTGTTTCATTCAATTTTGATAAAAATAACATTGTCAAATAGCTACTCGAAGTCTGAGTGTCAGTGAAACCCTTCTCAAACACATTTTTTTGGTTGACGAAATAGATTTGGTAAATACCAAGCCTAATTGGATACCCATTATGAAATCAAGTATCTGATAGCTTTGAATTTTCCAACTAGGAGGGAAACTACTCACATTGAAACTTTTTGGAGGGAAATTTTAGAAGAAAGTTTTAGAGAAAAATTTTAGAGGGAAAATTATTTCCGGGAAGTGTGGGCATTATTATTACATATGATTATGATTATTATTATAAACTATTATTATATATGATTATAATTATTATTATATATAGTAATATGTATGATTATTATGATTATTATTATTAAATATAATATAATTATAAATATAATTATTATTATAACCAAATATAATATAGTAATATATATGATACATATTATTATTAAATATATAGTAATAATGTATGATTATTATTATATATAATAATATATATGATTATTATTGTTATATAATCTAATAAAATATTATTATTATATTAAAATATACACTATTATAGTATTATTATTAAATATTATATTGTTATGAAATACATTGAGAGGGGTCATTTGACACATTCCCAATGGGTTCCTAGGGGTCATAGGACCACTAGGGATATATGTTGCCATGAAATACATTGAAAGTGGTCGTAGATTAACCTATGACCCGTCTTGACACATTAGAACCAACCAAATGCATTCCTAGGGGTCTTAGGGCCCCTGGGGAAATTTGTTATCATGAAATGCATCGAAAGGGGTCATGAATTAACCTATGACCCCTCTCGATGCATTTGAACAAACTAAATTTATATGTTTTCATAAAATGTGTCGATAAGGGTCATAGATTAACCTATGACCCCTCTTGACACATTGAAACCAACCAAATATGTCCCTAGTAGTCCTAGAGCCCCTGGGGACATATGCAATCTCGTCACATTGGAACTAACAAAATGGGTCCCTAGGGGTCCGAGAGCCACTAGGTATATATGTTATCATGAAACACATTGAGAGGGGTCATAGGTTAATGTATGACCCCTCTTGATGCATTAGAACCAACCAAATGCATCCCTAGCAGTCCTACGGCCCCTATGGACATATGTTGTCATGAAATGCATCAAGATGGAACCTATGACTCCTCTCAATGCATAGATTAACCTATGACATCTGTCAACACATTAGAACCACCAAATGGGTCGCTAGGGGTCCTAGGGCCCCTAGGGACATATGTTGTCATGAAATTCATTGAGAGAGATCATAGATTAACCTATGACCCCTCTCGATACATTGGAACCAACCAAATGCATCCCTATGGTTCCTAGGACCCCTAGGGACATATGTTGTCATAAACTATGTTGAGAGGGGTCATAGGCTAACCTATAACCCCTCTTGATGTATTAGAACCAATCAAATGCATCCCTGGGCGTCTTAAGGAGCCTAAAGACATATGTTGTCATGAAATGTGTCGAGAGGAGTCATATGTTAACCTATGACCCCTCTTGATACATTAGAACCAACCAAATGTGTCACTAGGGCCCTTAGGGTCATACATTGTCATAAAATGTGTCATAAGGGGTCATATCTTGATGCATTGGAACCAACCAAATGTGTCCCTAGGGGCCCTAGTGCTCCAAGGGACATACGTTGTTATGAAATCCATCGAGAGGGGTCATAGGTTAAACTATGACTCCTCTCAATGCATTCAAACCAATCAAATGCATCCCTATGGAAAATAGGGTCCCTAGTAACATTCGTTGTCATGAAATGCATTGAGAGGGGTCACAAATTAACCTATGATGACTCTTGATGTATTAGAACCAACCAAATGCATCCCTAGGAGCCCTAGGGGCCCTAGGAACATTTTTTGTCATGAAATGCATCAACAGGAGTCATAGGTTAACATATGACCCCTCTCGATGCATTAGAACCAACCAAATGTGTCTATAGGGGTCTTAGGGCCCTTAGGGACATATGTTGTCTCGAAATGCTTTGAGAGGCAATCTATGACCTCTCTCGATGCATTCAAATAAACCAAATGCATCCCTAGAGGTTTTAGAGCCCCTAAGTACACATATTATTAGGAAATGTATCAAGGGGGTTCAGAGGTTAATCTGTGACCCCTCTTGACATATTAGAACAAACCAACTATATCCTGAGGGGTCCTAGAATTATTACCCCTCTTGATGTATTAAAACCAACCAAATGTGTCCCTAGGGGTCCTAGGGCCACTAGGGACATATGTTATCATGAAATGCACCAAGAATTGTCATAAGTTAACCTATGACCCTTCTCAACACATTACAACCAACCAAATGCTTCCCTAGCAGTCTTAGGGCCCCTAGGGACATATGTTGTCATGAAATGCCTCAAGAGGGAACCTATGACTCCTCTTAATACATTCAAACCAATGAAATGTGTCCCTAGGGCCCTAGGGCCCTTAGGGACATACATTATCATAAAATGCATTGAGAGGGGTCACAGGTTAACCTATGAACCCTCTCGACACATTAGAACTAACTAAATTAATCCCTAGGGGCCCTAAGGCCACTAGGGACATTCATTGTCATGAAATGCATTGAGAAGGGTCATAAGTTAACAAATGACCCCTCTCGATGCATTAGAACTAACCAAATGTGTCCCTAAGGGTCTTAGGGCCCCTAGGGACATATGTTGTCATGAAATGCATCGAGAGGGAACCTGTGACCCCTCTCAATGCATTCAAACCAACTAAATGCATTCCTAGGGGTCTAGGGCCCCTAGGGACATATGTTGTCATGAAATGCATCAAGAGGGGTCATAAGTTAACCTATGACCCCTCTTGATGCATTCAAACCAACCAAATGCATCTTTAGAGGCCCTAGGGCCCCTAGGGACATATGTTATGATGAAATGCATCAAGAGGGGTCATAGGTTGACCCCTCTTGATGCATTGGAACTGACTGAATGTATCCCTAGGGGTGCTAGATCCCCTAGGAATATATGCTTTCATGAAATGCATCCATAGGGGTCTTAGGTTAACCTATGACCCCTCTTGATGTATTAGAAACAACCAAATGGTTCCTTAGGTGTCCTAGGGCCCCTAGGGACATATATTGTCATGAAATGCATTGAGAAGGAAACTATTACCCCTCTCGATGCATTTGAACAATCCAAATGCATCCCTAAGCGTCTCAGGGCCCCTAGGGATGTATGTTGTCATGAAATGCATCGAGAGGGGTCATAGGTTAACTTGTGAACCCTTTTGACACATTGGAACCAGCCAAATGTGTCCTTATGGGTCTTACGACCCCTAGGGACATATGTTGTCATGAAATGTGTCGAGAGGGGTCATACGTTAACCTATGACCACTTTTGACACATTTAGTTTTAATGCATCAAGATGGGTCATAGGTTAACGTATGACACATTTCATGACAACATATGTCACTAGGGACCCTATGACCCCTAGGGACCCATTGGAAATATGTCAAAAGGGTTCACTAGGGGCATTAGGGACATATAGTATCATGAAATGTGTTGAGAGGGTTCATAGGTTAACCTATGATCCCTATCAATGCATAAAAACCAATCAAATGTGTCCCTAGGGGTTCTAGGGACCCTAAGGACATATGTTGTCATGAAATGAGTCAAGAGGGGTCATAGGTTAACCTATGACTCCTCTCAATGCATTTCATGACAACATAACTTATGACTCCTCTCAACACATTTCATGGTAACATATGTCCTTAGGGGCCCTAAGACCCCTAGGGACCCATTTGATTGTTTCTAATGCATCAAGAGTGGTCATAGGTTCCCTCTTGATGCATTACAACCAACCAAATGCATCCCTAGTGGCTCTAGGGCCCCTAGGCACATTTTTTGTCATGAAATGTATCAAGAGGGGTCATAGGTTAACCTGTGACCCTTTTCGACGCAATGGAACTAACCAAATGTGTCGCTAGGGGCCCTAGGGTCCCTAGGGATATGTGTTGTCATGAAATTCATCGATAGGGGTCATAGTTTAACCTATAACCCCTCTCGACACACTAAAACCAACCAAATGGGTCCCTAGGGGTCCTAGGGTGCCTAGGGACATATGTTGTTAGGAAATATGTCAAAAGGGGTCATAGGTTATGTGTCATAGTTTAATCTATGACCCCTCTCAATGCATTGGAATCAACCAAATGTGTCCCTAGGGGACCTAGTGCCCCTGGGGACATATGTTGTCATGAAATGCATTGAGAGGGGTCATAGGTTAACCTTCGACCTCTGTTGATGCATTTGGTTGGTTTCAATGTATCGAGAGGGGTCATAGGTTAACCTATGACCCTTGTCAATGCATTAGAACCAACCAAATGGATCAAAGGTCATAATAATAATAATAACAATAATAATATATGTAGTCTATATTATATTTGATTATTATAATAAAAATCATAATAATATTATATATATATATATATAATTTATAGGTCATAATAATATTAATAACAATAATAACATATATAATCATATTTAATAATAGTATAATATAATAATCATATATATATATATATATATATATATATATATATATATATATATATATATATATATAAATGAAACATAAGTTAATGAAATTTGTTTACATTGCCCATAATTCCCTCCAAAATTTTAGAATTAATATTGGATATCTGATTCGATATTGGGTATTTGATCTAGGATCGGATACCCAATTAAACTAGCATAATTTTTCCAACATATACCCTATCACTATAGACTCAACAACATTGCTTTTTGTGGGTCATTTTCGTGAGTTTTGGGAAAAATGACTTTTTGGGGCCCAAATGATTGTAAAAGGTTCAATAATATATCATTAGGAGTTTGATATTGTTATCTAAATGGTTAGGATTAGTCATCAAAAGGTTAAACACAAAAGGAAGATATTGAATGAAGACATTACAACATATAGGGAAAGGGACAAGATAAATGACCAAAGGAAAAGACAAGGTATGTTAAATATGATTCAAGTTGATGATGTATTGGTCATTGGTGAAATCATAATGTCAAATAATGAATATGTGTAGTTGAGGAATGAAAATGTACCAATTGATAATGATAATGTTGAGATTGAAAATTTATAGAATCAAAATTTGGAGAATGAAATGCTACCAGGTCATAATGTAAATTGCATGATTAACCATGCCAAACATGAAAATGCACAAAAACCTTACATATCTCCTAATTATAATCGATATGAAAGTTCTAGAACACCAAAATGGATAATTGCAATTGATGAAATGATCATAACCAATTTGGAAGGGAAAAAATTAGAAAGAACCATTCGATTATTGGCTTCAAGACTATATAAGATGTTTTTTGACAAAAAGACAATGGTGGAGCAATGTCAACTTTTTATGCACTTATTAAAGATGCAAAAGATGAGACCTATGCTTTTGAAATTGAATACTCATGTCAATAAAAAATTGGAAATAAATGCCATTATTGTGAAGTATCTTTTTAGTGCTCTTGATACCATTGGGAAAAATAGTAAGGAGAAGGATAAGAGATTTTCTCGAAGGGTTATTACAACCTCTTTGGTAAGTCATCGTTTGAGAAATAGTAGATATATGAGACAAAATTGTATTGATTTGAATCTAAATTGTACTACTTTGATAAGAGCACTTAGTAGATGAGAGAGAATTAATGATCCTCTTGAAATGAAACATGGAATTTTGTTGGGAGACTTCCACATTTTGATAAGAAGCTATTTGATGATGTGAAGGAAGACATTACACAATTTCAGCACTCTAGCTCAAGAGTATCACCCAATGCTAAAGATATGTTAAAGTTGAGAATTGACATCACAGACCACATGCCACATCCCAAAATTTATTTGGAGGTAAGTCAAACTATGTTGTTCAAACAATTTGGAGAGAGTCATCTGAGTCTTCATATATCACCAAGGGCTTTTGAATCTTTGAAGCCATTTTATTGTGTGTCACTTAAAATTCAAAATACATGTTGTTGCAAATATCATGTTGAGTTTTCTATAAACCATAAACTATTATGCTCCATCTATTCTACTTTGCATAGTAAATAAATGTTAGAGAATTGTGGTGCTAGTGGTCTTTTGAAATCATCAAAAGACTTTCTAGATATATTTTTTATGTTTCTTTTATAGGAATGCTTGCTTAAATGAGAAGTGTTCAAAATGTGGTGCCTTATCCAAGTTTGACACATGTTTCCATGAGTGGTACAAACAAGATCTTGGGAAGACAATAGTAAAAAAAAATGGTATATGAAATAGTGAAATACACATTGAAGAGTGGGGGTGAGCACTTTAGATGTGAATTGGTTGCAAAAGAGATCAATGTGGCTAGTTTTTATTTCAAATTTCAAGACAAATCTTTTCTACAAGTATGCAAGACATAGTCACAGGTCTTAGTGGTTGGATCAACAATTTAGAGTGTGTAAGGAGACTTTTCCCATTAGAATTTTTATATCACTTGTTGACTTTGCTGAGAACTACACGTTGTAGCCTCAAAATGAGACATAATCTCAATATTACAACTCCATTCAGATTGCTATTTTTGTTCACATAACATATAGACATGGCCCTGATAGTATAGAAGATAATTGGAAGATTATTATAGAGTGTCATTTTTATATGAGTGATGATAGATCTCACTCTCACAAGTTTGTTCAACATTGTTTCAAGAATTATTTTGATTTCTTACATGAGCATGCAATTGCTATGGATGGACATATCATTTGGTCAAATAATTGTACAAGTCAATTCAAGAATGATCACATGTTTTATTAGTTGTGTAGGATGCACATAGAGAGGGGGGTGTCTCATATTTGGAGTTCTTTTGAGTTTGGTCATAGGAAAGCGGAACATGATGGAGCAAGGGTAATGTTTGAAGAGAGCCCTAGTTAAGAAGCAATTGAAGATTTCATGAGCAGAGCTTCTTGATGCTCATAGCATTTTTGATTGGTGTAGTTCAACATTATCATAGGGGGGGACTCTAAATTTTGTAGTACATAGGTTCTTTTGGTTGGTTGAGGAAGTGTCTATAGGTGATAGATCAGATTGTGCTATAGCGAGAGACTCATCAAAATGCATTCATTCTAGAGCTTTGATTTTAGTACATGGACTATTTGGACATGATAGCTAGCTTTCTTTTGTCCTAGTTTTTTTCAATGTGTTTTGGATCACTGTGAGTCGAGTGAGTGGGTGGAAACATGGGCTTCTCATTATCTTACTCCATTTTATATCATACCCTCTATCAGAAATGATGACATGGAAAGTTCACTTGAGCATAACCATCTATCAAATCTTCTTCAACCAAGGACATTTCTTTACATTGGTTGCACCACAGGGGAATGATGAAAAATAAGATTATTGGTTAGCACATTGCGCAAAAGGTAAACAAAAGCTTGCACAACCAATCGCAGATAATGATGGATTCACATATCCTACTAGTTCAATGGTTGTCACTAGAACATGGCTACAGACATATATGCTTAGAAGGAATGAAATTCCTACATTCGAAGACTATCAGAAGCACAAAATAATTCTCATATATTCACATCTTATTATAGTAACAAATGTAAAGTTGTTGAAGCATCAAGGAAATCCAAAAGTAAAAGATCATTTTACTATTACTAATGCTCATCATGAAGCCCTCTTGGAGACCCTAAAACAAAGAGAGGACCTTGCTGGAACACTCGACTAGGCATATTTACTTCTTATGTTATTTTGTTCATAATGATTTAGTGAACCGATGATTACCTTGTTTAATACAATAAGTTACTAATATTTTTTATGATATTGGAACGTAGGTACATCATGAAGAGTAGCCATGCATGAAGATAAACAACTAAATAAGGAGAAAAATGAAGAAAAAACTATTCTATTTTTGACACTACAATTTTTGACAATACTTTTATTGACACTATGATTTTTGATAGTTGCCTATTGATGTAATAATGATGAAACATTTGATATATTGAAAATTTAAACTTGTTGATTTAATGTAAGGAACAAAGATGAGTTTACTCAATGCAATTTATGTGGATGGACCTAAAAAATGATGATTTTAATACATACTAACACCAAACTTGCACTATGCCCAATGACAAAAACTTGAAAGTGGTAAAAAATAATATTTTTTTATTTTAATACTAATACTAGTGCACCCCTATTTGAACCATGGAGAGCCTCTATCATTTGTGGCCACCTCGTACCGAAGAGTCTCCAAGGTGTTGTAAGTGCGTATCGAGGTCAATCTTTCAAGGGTCATAACTCAGAGCTCATGAGGGCTATCAATGACATGTTAAATGCTCCAAGATGGTCATGCCAAGGCCTAAAATAAACTATCTCATTTTTGAGAGATCACATTCCATTTGGATTTGATACAACGATTTCGCTTGATGCCAAAACTAGCAATATGCCTTAGTTCATAGGTGCACTATAGTGTAACTTTGAAATCGCTGATCTTGGCATCAAATTATTAGTGCCATTAGCTCTGTATAGGTAGATGAACCCTAGTAACACCCTTGTTGTGGCCACAGAGATCCTCCATCATCCACGACCACCCTGTACTAAAGAGTCTCCAAGGTGCTCTAAGTCCCTATCAAGGCCGATCTTATGAGGGTCATAACTCGGAGCTCATGAGGGCTATCGATGAAATATCAAATGGTTTAGGATGATCATGTCAAGGCCTAAAATAACCTATCTCATTTTTGAGAGATCACATTATGTTTGGATTCAACACTTTGATCTCATTCAATGCCAAAACTTGTAGTGTGCCTTAGTTCATAGGTGCACCACAACATAATTTTGAAATTGCTGATATTGGCATAAAATCATTAGCTCCATTAGCTCTGGATGAGTGGGTGAACCCTAGTGACACCATTGTTCCAGCCATGAAAAGCCTCCATCATCTACAACCACCCTGTACCAAAGAGGCTCCAAGGTGCTCTAAGTGCCTATCGAGGTCAATCTTCTGAGAGTCATAATTTTGAGCTCTTCAGGGCTATCGATGAAATTTTGAATGTTATAGGATGGTCATGATAAGGCCTAAAATAACCATTCTCATTTTGAGAGATCACATTCCATTTGGATTTGGCACAACAATTTCCTATCGATGAAATGTTGAATGTTATAGGATGGTCATGCTAAGGCCTAAAATAACATTTCTCATTTTGAGAGATCACATTCTATTTGGATTCAACACAATGATTTCACTTGATGCTAAAACTCGTAATGTGCCTTAGTTCATAGGTGAACCACAACATAAATTTGAAACCACTAATCTTGGCATTGAATCATCAACACCATTAGTTCTAGATGGGCAGGTTAATCCTAGTGACACCCTTTTTCTGACTACAAAGAGCCTCCATCATCTGCAACCACCCCATACCGAAGAGTCTCCAAGGTGCTCTAAGTGCATATCGAGGTCGATCTTCTAAGGGTAATAACTCAAAGCTCATGAGGGCTATCAATGAAATGTAAAATGCTATAGGATGGTCATGTTGATACCTAAAATAACCCATCTAATTTTGAAGAGGTCACATTCTATTTGGATTCAGCACATTGATCTTGCTCAATGTCAAAACTTGCAGTGCACCTCAATTCATAGGTGCATCACAACATAACTTTGAAACCACTAATCTTGGCATTGAATCATCATCACCATTAGCTTTGGATGGGATAGAAAACCATTGTGAAATCCTTTTTCTAGCCATAGAGAGCCTCCATCATCCGCGACCACCCCATATGGACGAATCTCCAAGGTGCTCTAAGTGGATATCAAGGTGGATCTTGCAAGGGTCATAACTTAGAGCTCATGAGGGCTATTGATAAAATGTTAAATGCTATAGGATGGTCATGCCAAGGCCTAAAATAACCTATCTCATTTTTGAGAGATCACATGCTATTTGGATTTGGCACAACAATCTCCCTCGATGCCAATACTCATAGTGTGCCTCAGTTCATAGGTGCACCAGAACATAACTTTGAAACCACTAATCTGGGCATCAAATTCTCATCCCCATTAGCTCTAAATGGGTGGGTGAACCCTAGTGACACCTTTTTTTTGGCCATGGAAATCCTCCATTGTCTACGACCACCCTGTATTGAAGAGTCTCCAAGGTGCTCTAAGTGTGTATCAAGGTCAATCTTTTGAAGGTTGTAACTCAGAGCTTGTGAGGGTTATCGATAACCCCTTACCATGTTTGATGAACTCATCTAATTAAGAATTTAAAGTTATAGCAAAAATTTCTAAAAATTGCAAAAGTTGCAAAATTGCAATTTTACAACTTTTGCAACTTTTGCTTGCAAAGTGAAAATGAGTACAAAGACTTAGTTAGGGGTTTGGGGTAAAAGCACAAACCTCTATCACTCTTTATAAAGAAATGTGATATCAGACTGTGATAGTTCAACATTAGTGACATAAAAAATGGTATTTGTGTTTAAAATATGAAGATGATGTAAACTGATGAAATGTGTAGAATTGGATGAATTTTATGCCTATAATTTTTATAATTTTTTTGATTAAGAATTTATTCATTTTATTTTATTTTGAAGTCCCTTTTTTAACTATAAAAAATATAGGGTGTAGTTCTCGTCAGACAAGTATATGCAAATCATCTTTTTTTGTTCTAATTTGAAAATGTCTTATAGATGACATGTATATCTAGTGCACAAAAAAAGAAATAATTATTTTTGATGTATATTTTCTTTGTTATAAGTACTCAAGTTTGACCTTATCAGAATTCAATAGTTTTTTCCTCCTATCAAAACTTTCCTATTAAATCTATACCTTCTTGAAAAAACATTACATATTCATGAAGAGGATTCTCTCCTCTAGAGATAAATGTAATTTTTTAATTTTTTTGATATGATTTACTATTTTTTTTCTTTTTTTGAGGGAGCATCTTCTGAAATGTTGAAATATTGACTTATAATACTTTGAGATTATAACATTTTATAACTAATCAAAACAATCAAAAATTTATATAATGATGATATTGAATCTAAGATCTATAAAAGGGTATTTTTAGTTTTTGAAAAAAAATGAGTTTTGATAGAGAAATGAGATTTGACCAAAATAGGTTTTGGTATCACAAACAGTGACACAGATCTATGCTTTTACTTTTTGAGCATGACCATACAAGGTTGGAAACACCTATATCAAATGTGAAATGATAGAATGCATTAATGAAGCCACTTTACATAAAAGTTGCATTATATTCAAATATGGCCCAAAAGGCTAATGATGGGAATGTAAGGGATTATAGGGTTGTAGTACTATATAGGGTAGAAAATGTCTTATTAGGGTCTTTACATGTTGATTAGATCAGTAATGGAAAAACAATGTATGATTTACGATTAATAAGAAGTAATAAAGTAAAGTTTATTTTTGCAATTTGTATCATTTTCCATTGTTACACTTTGTTGGTAACATGTTTTTAATGAGATTGTCAAAGGAAGATTGGTTTGTCATAGAATTTTTAGTGCTTTTCTCAGGGTCATATCTCAATTTTCCACTATTGGATTGGCTTGATTTTTAGATATGTTATGGAGGGTCAAGTGATCTAGTTACTCAATGATTTGATTGAGGAAATGAAATATGGTTCAAAAGTTATAAATGATTGTGTTTGGGTCTATAGAAAGGATAACAAGAAGGTATGTTTTGGATGATGTGGTTCATAATTTTTTTAAGTGGATAAGTATAGGTAATCTAATCAATGTGAGAAATAGGTAGATGTTATTCATATGGATATGGTATTGGGGAACCAAGTTAAAAAAGTTTGATCAAATCAAGTCTCTTAAGTTGGAATATTTTGATGTTATGTTGAAATTGAAAAGTTGTAGTATGAGGATAGTAAGAAAGTGAAGGGCTAGTTCTCAAAGATTATGAGTCTAGGAATGACTTCATGGTTGGGAATAGAATCCATGGTTGAGTGGAGTCCTTAAGTGTGTTGAGATTAGGTTTGAAGCCAAGAGTTAGTTTCAAGGTTGAAGATGGAGTTTAAAATCAGATTTGGGGTTATGTAAACCTTGTGTAGGAGGTTTAAAAGTGTGTTGATGTTATTCTCTAAATTGCCATGGATCTTTGTTAAAGCCTTTGAGTTCATTCCAATTCCTTGATAGACTAAAATCCTTTTTTAAATCCCCTTAAACTATTTTTTATTAAAGGTGTATTGAAGGGCTCTACATCATTCTACCATGATAAGGAATAAATCCAATCTAAAACTAAAACCACAAGATAAACAATGGTTTTTTGTATGTCACTCATTTCTATGGTTTCTCTCTATAAATAAGGTTTTCCTATTTTTCTTACTCTGAATCACATGATAGAAAGTGAACTCTCATATATTAGCTATAGAATTTTTGATAGAAAAAAGATATAACTCATGATAGCATTTAAAATTAAACATTGCATCCAAATTTGATAATAAAGTTTGTTAAAATGTTATTTAAAAAATATTACATTTGAATCAAATATAAAAAACATGATCAAAATTAATGATATTCCATAACCATGAATAATACACATGATCCACAATAAATTGAACAATACTAGATACTAAATTAATATGTATATCATTGTGCACATAAATGACAAAAATATATATCAAAATACATGTATCCATAGATAAATTACACAAATATATATATCAAAGTTCATGTATCCATAGACAAATTACACAAATATATATCAAATTACATAGATCCATATACAAAATGTGGCTGATCGTGTCATCAGAATGTGTATAATATCAATGTTTCTATAAACAATGTGGCATATGCCATCTCAAAATGTCTCATGATGCATCCTATGACAACTATACTATCCTAAGCTACTAATGGATTATCAAAATACAACCGCTTTGCTACACTAGGTGGATCGGATGCCTCCTACATAAACAAAAAAGAAAAACCCAAAGTTAGACTACTAAATTTATATGATTCGTTGTATCTAACATTGAATTACTCAAGTGCATAATGATCTTTTCTTAAGTGAAGATTTATACTATTAATATTTCATCATAAATGCCTCTCTCATCAAACTCCTGCACCAAACAAGAGTCCTCTCATATATCATCGGCAATGCTTGTACCTTGCTGATTGTGGGTTGTGTATGTTCAAATATGTTTTTCAGATGAATCTACAACTTAAACTATAACATTATAATTCATAGCATGCTAAATTTATTATATATATAATCAAGAATTCAAACTATAACTTACCTGTGTTAGCTCCTCCTTAGGATATAGTGGTTGCATCATCAAAGATATAAAACTCTTCCATCCAACCTCATGTGCAAAAGGAGTTTCCTATGAGATATAAAATACTAGTTGTTATTATCAAAATAATTAGTTTTGAATTTATTTCTGAAAATAAAGAAAATTAAAAAAATGATATTTATACATACAATGGGGCTCTCAGTGCAAATGGAAATACTAAAGCATCTACGACATGGGCTCATCATTAGTAGCCATGCCCTATACAATAAAGAATGTAATTAAATTTCATTGCCACAAACATTTTACAAGAATGCATCAATATTTAATCAAATAGAAAGTACCTAATTACCTTTTCCTTGTTAACAAGTCCTACCTCATCCCTTGCACTTTTTCCACTATGGATAGGTGATACCTGTAAGAAAAAAGAAAGATTAGAAACCATATGTGCAACAATATCAAATAGAGAAAACAATGAGAATACAACATAATGTAATGTAGATTTCTGAAGGCCAATTGAAATAGCCAAGAGCATAGCATCATCAACCTGTCTCAGCTCCTCCTCAGTCATCAACTAAACATGAATGAAGATCACATACATGTATAAGTCAGTATGGCTTAAAAATTAAAATTACTCTATTATAAATATTAACTTTAAATTGCATGTGTCGTAACAAAAAATTGTATATACATACTAACATAGAAGGAGTCCATGCCTCTACATGCCCCTTCTCTCTCACATCAGGGTCTACAACCTTTGCATGTGTGTCTGGTGTATCCTTGTCAAATACAAACTTGTAGGACCAGAAAATGGGTTAAATGCATAACATACTATGAGCAAATCAAAAAACTCAATAATCATACGTTAGTACCCACTAGTCTACCATGAAATCCAAACTAATAAAGAAAGCAATAGAAACCCCCTTTTTCATTTGTAGCTCCCATGTCCTTCTTTCTTCTCCAAATGATTGTAGCTCCAATTTGCCTATAGTGCACACAAAATTGAAGCCAAAGCCTATGATATGGATAATGCCATGAGAATACTAGAAGTTTGATTTTTGTGTGAGAGCAAGAAGTGTAAAATGCAAAGAAGTGGGAACTCAAAGACTCAAGAATTTGGATTTTCAAGACTTAGCATTCATCATTTCAAGGACTCAAGGACCAAAAATGAGAGAAAGAGTGTCCAATTTATAATTGAAATGGAGGATGAGAGCATTGGATTTTTCACCCATAGATATGCGATGTGGCAAGAGATTCCTTTGAGAATCCATGATGCATATGACAAAATATGCCAATTGTAAGATTCTATGACACATGAAAGTCAAACTTGGCTAAATGTGGAAGAGAATCTATGACACATCATAAGACACCTCAACCCACTTAAAGCCAAGAATACGACGAATAAGCCAAATAGGGACATGCGTAAGAGTTAAGAATGTTTTATTATGACAAATCTTAGCCAAGTGTCAAAGGAGAATCCATGAGGTGTCATATCCAAGTGTCATGATGATGCAATATTTTATTGAATATTCGAATTAAAAATCCTCTTATTCCACAAAATAAGAATTAGTAGAAAATGGAATTAATAATGGAAAATGGAACTTAGGAAATTAAGAATTTCCATGGTTTGTAGATAATGAATCAATTAATTAATAAAATTAATTAATTGAGGATGATAATTAGGAATAATAATTAGAAAGAATAGGATTAAATTATGGGTTATTTAATCCTATAGAGAAAATTAGCAGATGATTGGCCAAATTGATTAAATGAATGTGACTGTATCCTTTGATGAAAATGTAATGATGATGGATATGGAATAAGATGATGAAAAGGTAGACCAAAGCCATGGTCAAATTGATTGATAGATTGAAATTGATAACATGCCAAGGACACTTGACAGATGAATTAGTTGATATGTAACATTTAACTGACATTGTAAATGCTACAGAATTGAAATTGATTGATAAGGTTTGATCATAATAACATCAACAAACATTGTCAATGTTATTAAAATGGTTTATGATGTCATGATTTGACATTGAAAGCCTCAAAAATGTCAAATATTGGATGACATGAATGATAGTTTGACCTAGCACTGAGAGCCACAATAGTACTAAGGTCAAATTGATAAGATTGATAGGTTGATAGATTTTCAAGGCACTGAAAGCCACAACAATACCTAGGATAAGATAAATGATGATTGATTTGGGATGTTTGATATGTTTCGAGTTGATTAGGACTGATTCTGAGTGATTCTGGGTTGATTTGGGGTGATTTTGAGTTGATTTGAAATGGTTTTGAGTTGATTTGATATGATTCTAAGTTGATATGAAATTAATGTGAAAGAGGATACAAATGACAAAATATGGTCAATCTGGCCAAAAGATCAGAGTTAGTAGAATGAGAAAATGGGACAAATTAGTATGAAGAAGTGATGAAACCATAGATGTGAACCATTTTTGAGTGTCTACAAAACTAATACTTAAAATGATCACCCATGGGACCTAGACAAACATTTTTGCACGTTATGTGTCTAATCAATATAACACCTTTTTAGTTACAAGATTGGACATCCCTTACTACCAAAGTACTATGTTGATCTTCATCAAATGTCAATCTAGGAGTGTGAACTTGAGAAGATGTCTGCAAAGTATATGCTCTAGTTTTGCTAAAAGTCACTACTACCTTGAATGCAATAACCATTAAGGAAATATAGTTTATCCAAAGGAAATAAAACTATCAAATACTTGGAAGAGAATTCTAATTATTTAACCATACACCTATGCACCTACTACTGCAAGAATAATGACTGGTTCTGTTTCCAGTGGCTACAGGGACAATAATTCTAATCTTAACTTAGAAAACTAAATCTAACTCCTACTTACTAAACTCCACCTTTCGTGTGGGCCCCCATAAAACAATGAAGGAAAAGATAAACTCAGAAAAAAGTATAAAAACTCAGCAAAGTCATGTATTCATTCAAATATGTAGTATTAGAGTAATTTGGAAAACAAGATGTCTATCAATTCTATCTGTCTGCTCACTACCTAACCTCATAGATACAGACGAGGTCTTATTTAAAAGGAAGAAAAATAACAAACTCCTATAATTATGACTTCCTCATGAAGGAAATTTAGTTACAACTTAAAATTGCAAGCATGCAATTGTAAAGAAATTAATTATCCCTTAAATTCCCCACAAATATAGATCATAGAAAATGCTAGATATCGTGCTTTGCATGTTTAATCAATCACTTTGATGCTTTCTTACTTGCTCAACTGCTTTATCATGTACCTCTTTGTTAGTCATTAAAACAGGTCCCATCTGACTTTTCTGCCAAGTCTCCAGCTACAATGATGTCATAACACTTCTCTTTAATACCATCAATACCTTATGCTATTCCTTCACAGTTTGTTTTTTATTAACTCTAGCTCAGCTTGTATTCCTGTAATCAACATTTAATACATACAAGACTTCTCACAAACATTTATTTATATTTATTAGTTTATGAAGAAAAGGCATTAATTATTCAACTAATAGTTTTTGCAATCTCTTTAGTTGAAGGAAGATCTACCCATATCAAACATTCATGAAGAAAGATTTTTACCACAAAATGAACCCCTTTTTAGATATAATTCTAATTGTCATTTTTATGCCCTATGTCCATACTTTATACATAAAAATTTCAAAACACTTATACTAAAAGATGATAAAGTTCAATATGTTATAGAAAAATGTTCACAAAAAAGACCAAAAAGACTTATATTTCTTCATGTCATCATTTTTTTCCCCCAATCGTCCTGAGGTTGGTACCTTCAACATCTATAGGTTTCTGATCTTCATCCGTAGCCTAAGATCATTAGCAATTCTCTCCTCTAATTCATGAGCTCCGTAATTAAAATATCCATGATTTTGTTTAACCCTTTCCCATTTTTGTTCTTCAAAAATCATGTTATATTCAGCAAATGAATCATACTTTCCAAGCATAGGATGCAAGAGTATTGGCGGTTGGAAGGGAAGAGGTACCCAATAATTTTTCTGACTTCTATCTAACATCATGTACCTGGGCATCCTACTAATGGCCAACTCCAGATTTTGAGGAGAGTGCAACTCCCTTGTTTTTAGATCTTCTGGTAATCGGATCCATCTTTGAAGGGAGGCTTGTATAGCATCTGGGGCATTTGCAGAACAACGCTGCTCCCAATCCAGAAATGCCTATTCGTGGACAGGGTGAATTTTGGCAATATAACTTTGATTATTTCTAATAGAAAGTCAATAAAATAATATTCTATGAGTGTTTTGCACCTCTGGCTGAATATACAATGGTTCAAACATTTCCTTTTCCCTATAAGGAGCAACTTGGTTCTCTCAACTAATCTCATTATGCATCCATGACATAACTACCCTAAATTGTACATCTCCCACATATAACAATGAATTCCAATCTTTATCATATGGAATAGCAAGATTATGAACATATAACTAATAGAGAATATTTTGCAAAGGCATCAGATCTGATTTGAATGCTGCATATAATTCCTGGGGAGTGTGCAAGGAAGGGTTCAACCCCTGAGTAATTTGAACTAATTGAAAATTAATCATTTTCTCTTTTAGGAATAGTGTGTAAACTAGAGATGGTGACCTACAATTTACAAGCTCTAGAATGAGCTCTATAATCTTCGTGACATGTTGTTATAGGACCATAATTTAACTATCCTTTTCTTCAATTTGTTGTGCTTGTTCCTTGATAGTTCTAAGCAATTACTTCCTTTCTAGGTCCCAATTTACTTTTTCTCTTTCAAAGTGTTGGTACAAACTAAAGCTTGCTATTAATGGAGTAGAAATATTCGGTGTTGTATGAAAATGGACATTAGGTCTATAATCTTCAAGGTGGTGCTCAGGATGATGGTGGTCAGTAGTGTTGTCATCCTGAGAATATTGACATTCAACAAAGCTATTATTTTTATAGGCAACAATGTTATCAAATTTTTCTAGAGGTACAATGGTTACAGGATAGGGTGCAATAGTCATTTTAACTCAAAATGTTTCAACAATTTCATGACCCATTTCTTGTGCAATAGATGGATATTCCTCTAGTGGTAGGTTATCAGTTTCCTCTGTTGGCTATTCAAACTTGAACACTCTTTTCTCTGAGGACTCCGTGTCACTATCAATATCAATAGGGCTATTTGGCTTTGCAAAATTTTTCTCAAGATCATTTCCATGTTTAGGAGTAGGTGTTGTGTGCTCTGGTGACTATGTAGGTGTAGGTACTGGAGTTTCAACATCAACAGGTGATATAAGAGGCTCAGTAGGTGGCACAAGAGGTTTAGTTCTCAAATTTACCCCAAACATTTTGGTGACTCATCATAGAGTAGAAATTGGGGTAGAAATTGGTTTCTTGCCCTTATCAATAGATTTTCCTTTATTAAGGTTGAGTGTAGGTTCTTGTGATACTAGGGATACTTCTTATGAACCTTCCTCTGAAGCAACTGTGTGTGATTTCCTCTTTCTAGAAGTTGAGGCTTCTACGGGCATAATTTTGTTAGAATTCTTTTAAATAACTGAGAGGGGAGGTGAATCAGTTATTCAAGGTCCAAAATGCCCTAATAATACCTTTCTAATACTTTTATACCCTTTTCCTCTGTTCAAACTTAAAATAGTCATATAAGCAAATTACTGTAAATCAACATGCAAAGATAAAACATTCAAGATCAACACATAACACAATGATTTACGTGGAAACCCAATTTGGGAAAAACCACCAGTAACATGCTACTTGATTCTCACTCTTTTGAAGTGATGCCCTTTTAAAAGCCTACCCTGTTAAAGGCTTACAACACACTATTAAATGTGACCTTGTTAGAGGATTTCACCAAACTGTTAGGAATGGGCCTAGTTAAAGGTCTTTAGAACATCCACTTGGAATGTCACCCTGTTAAAGGATTTATCAAATGGTTGTTAAACCAACCTAAGTCCATAGGATTTAGCTTACTATTACAATTGCTAG
The DNA here is from genome assembly GCA_028749045.1 of Cupressus sempervirens. Taxonomy (NCBI): domain Eukaryota; kingdom Viridiplantae; phylum Streptophyta; class Pinopsida; order Cupressales; family Cupressaceae; genus Cupressus; species Cupressus sempervirens. The sequence goes on along the minus strand of CM053790.1, from coordinate 289,485,868 downwards.
AAAGTAATGATAATGGTCTTTTGATCTGATATAACTTACAACATACTTTGCAGATTTTAGATCACTCTTTCAGTTCAATCCTTATGCTTGGCTTCAATCACTTCTACTCTGACTTGCTTGTCTCCCTCTCAAGCTTTGTCTCCTTGAGTCTTCATACTCATTCTGCCAATACAATTATCCTTGTGGTCATCTATCCAAATAGAGTTCATATGCTATCTTCTCCTTAGCACATTCTTCAACATTTCATGATTTATGCTGGACCACGGTTCTCTCTCACTATTACCCTCTATTCCATTTTCTTCTACTCTACTTTCCATTAATTTATGTCTTCTTATATACAAGTCTGATTTTCCTTTGCCGCTCAATTATCCTTCTCTAATTTTACGGTTTCAAGATGGATTAGGTAGGATACAATGTATCTACCCCATATCTTGTTTTCTTCACCAATTGTGTCTTAAAAACATTCTACATGGTGATTTGTGCCACCAACTCATCATTCTTATCTTCCTTTTAATTCACAGATTTCTAGATAACAACCTTGTCAGCTTAGATCTGGTAAATCTTCAATTTTCTAAATAATGTAGCAACTCGGCATTATTGAGTTACTAGTGCTCGACACCTCTGTGTTACTCAACATCATTGAGTTACTGATGCTCGACACTTGGTTCTTGCTCGACACTTGAACTTGCTCGGCACTTGATTCTACTCGGCACTTGGTTCTACTCAACACTTGGTTTTTCTCGGCACTTGAACTTGCTCGGCACTTGGTTCTACTCGACACTTGAACTTGGTTTGAGCTTTACACAAGACTTAGCTAAAACCTTAGATCTATGATATGTTTCAGTGTGCTCATTCTTTGTATCTTATAGTATGTCATCAAATACACTTTTTCATCAATGGCTTAGCTAATCCTTGTACTTCATTATAAAATCATAACTTCAACCTTTCTCTAGGTGTTCCAGTTACATCTTATTGATTGCCTCCACCTTGACAATCAACTAATTGATAGTATTTGGATCATTAAAGCAATTGTCATCCCCACAAGTAGCAAGTTTGACATCAATGACAAAATAATGATTGAGGACATTCATTACCAGTTCCATTATTATTCCAACAACTTTTCTTATGATCATTTCAATCATTTCCAACAATCTCCCTCTTTGGCATTGATGGCAAACCAAACTGATCAAGTAATCAATTAAGTTACCACCAAGATTGTATTGATTTGCTGCATTTTCACTACTTTCACTATTGATCACATATATCTCCCTCTTCTTTCTTTGCATTGATTAGTTTTCTACATATTTCTCCCTCTTTGACATAAATGCCAAAGATGTAGCATCTTTATTATGTAAAATATAAGCTTTGGCATCTTATTGTCTTTCTCCCTCTGTCACCATGCTTGTGACTGATTTGGATTTTTTGTTCCTGCTTTCATCCTTTGCATCAACCTGTTAATATTTCAATGATTTATTCCTGTTGATGGAAGGTAGCTTCCTTGTCACCTTAAATTGCTTGATTTAGGTGTATAATCGCCAACTTGCCTCTAAGATATTCATAGGCATCCTTGGGAAATGGTTTGGTGAAGATATCTGCAGTTTGTTCCTTTGTGTGAATGTATTCCAACTTCACTTGTTTGTCTTCTACCAATTCTCTGACATAATGATACTTGATTACAATATGCTTGGTTTTTGCATGCATTGCTGGATTTTTAGATATATTTATAGCACTTGTATTATCACAATACAATATCACCAGTTTTGTTACTTCTTCTTTTATTCCATTCAATAGATGTGTGAGCCATACGATGTTTGTACAATTGACTGTAGTTGCCACATATTTTGATTCTGCAGTGGACTGGGATATACATGTTTGTTTCTTGCTAGTCCAGGTAACCAGCCTTTTGCCTAAAAACAATGCACCTCCACTTGTGGTTTTTCTATCATCAATGTTTCCTCCCCAGTCTGCATCTGTATATGCATTGAGTTCAAATTTTCCATTCTTTTTGTAGTATAGACCAAAATCATCAGTCCCTTTGAGATATCTCATTATTCTTTTTACTGCTATAAGATGATTTTCTTTAGGATTAGCAGAGAACCTAGCCGCTATTCCAACTACTAATTCTATGTTTGGTCTCCTATGTACAACATATTGTAATTTTCCAATCATGGATCTATACATTGTTTGATTGACTTCAGCTGACTCATCATTTTTGGATAGTTTATTCGCTATGGCCATTGGTGTGCTGACTGGTTTGGATTCCTCCAATCCAAATGTTTTAAGAATTTCTTTGATGTACTTTGATTGTGTAACAAATATTCCATGTTTGAGTTGATGAACTTGTAATCTAACAAAGAATTTGATTTCTCCAAACATAGACATCTCAAATTCATGTTTCATTTTGTTAGCAAAGCCTTTGCAAAGTACTTCCTTACAACCAAATACTATGTCATCCACAAAAATTTCAGATATAATAATGTCTTTACCTTCTTTAGCTTTGATGTACATGTTGTTGTTATCATCAGTTCTTTCAAATCCAATTTGCACTAGATACTTGTGAAGTCTCTCATACCATGCTCTAGGTGCTTGTTTCAAACCATAGAGTGCTTTATGTAACTTACACACCATATCCCTATTGTTTTCATCAAAAAATCCTTCTAGTTGTTCAATGTAGACTTCTTCTTCTAGTATACCATTTAAGAAGGCAGTTTTACATCCATCTGATAGACTTTAAAATCTTTGTAAGCAGCATATGCAAGTAAAGTTCTTACTCCTTCCATTCTAGCAACAAGAGTGAATGTTTCTCCATAGTCTATTCCTTCTTCTTGAGCATAACCCTTGCATACTAATCTGGCTTTATTTCTGGTAATCTCACCATTCTTATCTAGTTTGTTTCTGAATACCCATTTGGTGCCAATCACATTCTTGTCAGTTGGTCTGGAAACTAAACTCCAGGTTTTATTTTTTCTTATTTGATTAATTTCTTCTTCCATAGTTTTATACTAGTCATCATCTTGTAATGCACCATATACTGTCTTGGGTTCAGATTTGCTAATTAGACATGATTCATGTCTTAGTCTGTTCCTTGTCATTGGTCTTGCATCTTTGTCACCAATTATTTGTTCAACAGGGTGATGTCTTTTCACATATTTGGATAATCTTGGCTCTGTCCTTGTTTCCATGTTTGATCTTTTGAATTCAAGATCACTATGTACTTCATTTTTAGGTTGTTCATTATGTGTACTATTTGCAAAATCAGATTGTGCATTTTCTTCATTCTGTAACATGGCTTCTGAATGCAACTCGGTATTCACTGGTTGTGAATCAGCTGAAACTGACACTTGTTGACTTTCAATTTGGTTGACATCATCCTCATCAGCAATCATTCCTTCATAATAATATACAAAGGTTCTGTACTCTTCCATTTTCTTTGGTTCTTCAACTTGGACTTCTGTGTGCTCATCAAAATTTACATTTGCACTTTCCACAATTTTGTTAGTGTTAACATTTAAACACTTATATGCCTTACTTCTTGTGGAGTAACCAAGAAATATACCTTCATCACTTTTTGCATCAAATTTTCCTTTTCTAACATCTTTAAGGATAAAACATTTGCAACCAAATACTTTGAAATGTTTTACATTTGGTGAGCAACCATACCATAATTCAAAAGGTGTTGTATTTGTACCTTTCTTGACTTCTACTCGGTTCAATGTATGAACAACTACACTTACAGATTCTCTCCAGTATTTTAGAGCAACATTCTTTTCCATCATTAATGTTTTGGCACAGTCAATTATAGATCTATTTCTTCTTTCAGCAATTCCATTCTGTGGGGTAGTTCTAGGAGTTGATTTCTGTCTTTTGATTGCATTGTCATTACAAAATATCTCAAATTCATTTGATGTAAATTCACCACCTCTATCTGATCTTAGGCATTTCAAGCTTTTTCCAGTTTCCTTTTCAACTCTGGCCACGTACCACTTAAACATTTGAAAAGCATCATATTTTTGTTTTAAGAACATAACAGTCATCATCCTTGAATAGTCATCAACAAATAACATTATGTATTTATCTCCTCTATTGCTTTGTATTTCCATTGGACCACATAAGTCAGTGCGAACTAACTCAAGTATCTCTTTAGATGTATAGTTTTTGCTTTTGAAACTTGACTTTTTCATCTTTCCTAGCTGACATTGTTTGCACATGATATTATCAGGCTTCTTCAATTTTGGTAGACGTTTGACTTTCTTCATTTTACAGATTTTGACCAGATTGTCAAAGATGACATGACATAATCTTCTATGCCATAACCATTCATCATCAAATTTTGCAAATAGACAAGAAGCATCATCCATATCAAGGTAAAACAAATTACTCTTTGTTTGATCTCCTTTTCCTATTAGTTTACCATCATTGTCATAGATTTTTGCAGTTTTTTTTCAAATTCCACTTTGCAACCTATATTGCCTAATTGAGAGACACTCAGTAAATTGTAGTTTAATCCTTCAACATAGTATGCATTGCCACATGAAATTTGGTCTGTGAGCTTAATGGAACCTTTTCCTTTGATTTAACATGGAGCATCATTACCAAATCTAACACTATTTCCATCGTACTGAGTATAGTTAACAAACTTACTTTTGTCTCCTGTCATGTGATGTGAGCATCCACTATCTATGATCCATCCATCATTCTTGTTTATACATGTCACCAGTGCTGTGGCTTCTTCTTCATCAGATTGGTCCTTCATGGCTACATAAACAACTTCATCATCATTGTCATCAGAATTTTCTTCAACAATATAACACTTCTTACCTTTTTCTTTGTAATCTCTCTTGTCATCATCTCTTCTGTTCTTGTATTTGTTGCCTTCCTTGAAATCCTTTTTCTATGGACATCTTGCAGCAATATGACCTACTTCATTGCAATTGAAACAAATGATAGGCATCTTACCTTTTAATTTTCCTTTGCCCCTGTGAAATCTTCTAGCGAGCAATGCTTCCAATTGTTCCACATCTTCCTCATCAGTGCTACTATCACTAGATGCATACTTCATTTTTCTTCCTTTCCTTGATTTCTCCTGTTTGGCATCCTTTAGTGATAACTTGGCCTTAAAAGCGGATTCAACTTTTTCAGGTTTGTAGTTGTCAAAGTTAGATAACTCAAATGTAGTGAGTCTGCCTATTATACCTTCAAAGCTTAGATTATTTCCTGGTATACATCTTAGCTCTTGTATTGCTGATACTCTAATAGCATAGATAGGGAGCAAGGTTCTTAAGAACTTACTATTAATAGTATCTTCATCCAGTTGACCATTCAAGCATCTTATTGCACTTACCACTTCCTTTATTCTTGCACCATACTGAGCAACATTCTCATTTTCTTCCATTTTCATATCATCAAACTTTCCTCTAAGACTTTCTCTTTTGCTCTTTGTACATTCTGATCTCCTCCATAGATGTCTGATAGGGCTTTCCACATTTTGAATGCAGTGTCACATCCTTTAATATCATCAAATTCAGCATAGATGAGTGCATAGGCAATTTCTAGCATTGTCTGGTTGTGTTCTTGCTTGTTTTTCATGTCTTCTGCAATAGGAGCACCTGTTGGATCTACATGTTCAGTGACAATTGAATTTTGGGCATAATCTCCTATGGATCCAAGATGTAGCTTCATCAAACTTTTCCATGCAACAAAGTTGTCTTTGTTGAGCTTGGGAACTTCTCTCTTTGGCATTTTGATCTTTTCTACTTATAGTCCCTTTTTATTGAATCAGCAGTCTCCTCTGATACCAATTGTTAGAATTCTTTAGAATAACTGAGAGGGGGGGTGAATCAGTTATTCAAGGTCCAAAATGCCCTAATAATACCTTTCTAATACTTTTATACCCTTTTCCTCTGTTCAAACTTAAAACAGTCATATAAGCAAATTACTGTAAATCAACATGCAAAGATAAAAAATTCAAGATCAACACATAACACAATGATTTACATGGAAACCCAATTTGGGAAAAACCACTAGTAACATGCTACTTGATTCTCACTCTTCTGAAGTGATGCCCTGTTAAAAGCCTGCCCTGTTAAAGGCTTACAACACACTGTTAAATGTGACCTTGTTAGAGGATTTCACCAAACTGTTAGGAATGGGCTCGGTTAAAGGTCATTAGAACATCCACTTGGAATGTCACCCTGTTAAAGGATTTATCAAATGGCTATTAAACCAACCTAAGTCCATAAGACTTATCTTACTGTTACAATTGCTAGAAAGTAACGATAATGGTCTTTTGATCTGATATAATTTACAACATACTTTGCAAATTTCATATCACTCTTTTAGTTCAATCCTTATGCTTGGCTTCAATCACTTCTACTCTGACTTGCTTATCTCCCTCTCAAGCTTCATCTCCTTGAGTCTTCATACTCATTCTGCCAATAAAATTATCCTTGTGGTCATCTATCCAAACAAAGTTCCTATGCTATCTTCTCCTTAGTACATTCTTCAGCATTTCATGATTTATGCTTGACCACGATTCTCTCTCACTATTCCCCTCTATTCCATTTTCTTCTACTCTACTTTCCATTAACTTATGTCTTCTTATATACAAGTCTAATTTTCCTTTGCCGCTCAATTCTCCTTCTCTAATTTTAGGGTTTCAAGATGGATTAGGTAGGATACAATGTATCTACCCCATATGTTGTTTTCTTCACCAATTGTATCTTAAAAATGTTCTACATGGTGTTTTGTGCCACCAACTCATCATTCTTATCTTCCTTTTAATTCAAAAATTTCTAGATAACAACCTTGTCAGCTTAGATCTGGCGAATATTTGATTTTCTAAATAATGCAGCAACTTGGCATTATTGAGTTATTGGTGCTCGGCACCTCTGTGTTACTCGGCATCATTGAGTTACTGATGCTCGGCACTTGGTTCTTGCTCAACACTTGAACTTGCTCGGCACTTGATTCTACTTGGCACTTGGTTCTACTCAGCACTTGGTTTTGCTTGGCACTTGAACTTGCTCGACACTTGGTTCTACTCGGCACTTGAACTTGGTTTGAGCTTTACACAAGACTTAGCTAAAACCTTAGATCTTTGATATGTTTCAGTGTGCTCATTCTTTGTATCTTATAGTATGTCATCAAGTACACTTTTTCATCAATGGCTTAGCTGATCCTTGTACTTCATTACAACATCATAACTTCAACCTTTCTCTAGGTGTTCTAGTTACATCTTATTGATTGCCTCCACCTTGACAATCAACTAATTGATAGTATTTGGATCATTAAAGAAAATGTCATCCCTGCAAGTAGCAAGTTTGACATCAACGAAAAAACAATGATTGAGGACATTAATTACCAATTCCATTATTATTCCAACAACTTTTCTTATGATCATTTCAATCATTTCCAGCAAATTTTCATTTTCACAATTTTAGGTACAGATGCAGAAGTTGAAGCTTCTTGAGGCATTCTATATACTACTTTCCTGACTCCTACAATAGTTTTCTCTCTTGTCCTCATTCCTTGCCTTTTAGGTTCACCCCTTTTAGGTCCCTTTGTCTTGAGTTTTACAAAATCCTCCCATGTTCCCAAGTGTTTCCTAATCAACTCCCTTTCAATTATAGCCCTAATCAAGCAATGGTGGGATACTGACTGGGTTTTACCTTGCTGTACATAGGTAGCTTGCCTTCTTTATATTTTTTCACACATTTTGGAAGTACAAAGGAGTGCCAGCTCATTACTGAAATGACCCTTCCTCGTACATCCTACATGCCAATTTAAGATTTTCCTTGATTTGCATTCATGATTTTGATTTTCTCTCCCCCCAACCTAGCAGAGACTGGGTCCCACCAGACTGTACAGATTGCAAATTTTGAAAATCAAAATAACATTCTTTTCTAAATAAATAATAAATTAAATAAATGCAAAGGGGTCAAGTGTGATTGACCTAAGGTGTGATAGGAAGGATGGTCCGAGTGGTACCGTATGAGAGAAAGAAAGTGAGATGGCATGATGATGGAAAGAAAAGAAGGTGGAATGGAATGAGGTGAAAAAGAAATAAATTTCACATGAATGAAAATTTTTTATTATGAAGGCCTTGAAAATTAATTCAAGGGGCTATAGGCTTTTGAGTGGGAGACTCAAACAGAGTGGCTACAGGAAGAGATGTATCTGTTGTGGTGAACTATTGAAGAAATTTTTCCTGAGTTGCTAGTTTATGATATAACTTCAGGCGATGCCCATTAACTAGGAGTTTGAATTTGACCAGATCAATTGATGATAGTTGAACTACTCCATTGTTAAAAATTACAATGATTTCATAGGGACCAAGCCATCAAGTTTGAAAATTTCCTTGGTGACACTCATATCATGAATCATACAGGAGCACCCAATCACCAACAGAGAATTCTCTATCTTTAATGAATTTGTCATGCCATTGCTTTCTTTAATCTGAATTAATTCTATGTTATGAAGAGTTGACTTTTGCCATTCACCCAACTCATTGAGATGGAAAATGTGATCCTGTTGTGCTGCAGGAAGGGTAATATCAAGTTCCAAAGCTATCCATAGAGTTTTATGCTCAAATTCAATGGGCATAACATCTGTCTTCCCATATAGGAGCTAAAAAGGTGTAAACCCAGTAGTGGATTTCCATGCTATTCTTTATGCCCACAAGGCTTCAAGAAGTCTAGGTGCCCAATATTTTCGATGCAAAGACATAGTTTTAGTGAGTATATGTTCCATGCCAAATTTTATGCTCTTCTATGAGTGCAACTATCATATTAGATGTAAACTGAGGCCCTTGATCTGATTTTAATTCTCTTGGAACACCAAATCTGGTAAAGATACATTCGTATAGAAACTTTGCAACATTATTGTCACGATTATGCTTCATGGGTTTTTCTTCTACCCACTTAGTAACCTGATTAGTGCAAACTAGTAAGTAACTTTTCCCTTCTGATGGTGGTTCAATAGGGCCAACAAATTCAATTCCCCATTTATCAAATGGTTCTAGTACTATCTGTGGCTACAGGGGCATTTCATCTATTTTTGTTGGTCGACCCATTCTTTGACATTTATCACATTTTTTTGTATATTGGGCTGCATCCTTATGAAGTGTGGGCCAATAATAACCTATATTAAAAAAATTTAATGCAGTCCCTTTGTTAGCAAAGTGGACACCACAAGGTTCATTATGACAAGCGTGAAGGACATCATAAGTTTCATCCTCTCCAAGACATCTTTGTGTTACCTGATCTAGTCTAGTATAAAACATGAACCCAGAGATCCATGAAAAGTTAAAACTCTTTTACGCTAGCAATCATTTTTCTTTTGCAGAGAAATGTGGGAGAGTTTTTTCAATAGTTAGGTAGTTAGCAATGTCAGCATACCAAGGGTTTTGTGCTAAAAAAAGAAAGAGATGTTCATTAGGAAAGCTATCTTCTATGGCTGTAGGATCATTAGGTGTTTGAAGAAGAAATCAGCTACAATATTTTCTTTACTTGGCTTGTCAATAATGGTGATGTCAAATTCTTGCATTACTAACAACCGTCAAGCCAATCATCCAGAGATTGCTGGTTTGTTCATCAACTATTTGATAAAAGAGTGATTTTTATGTACAAATATTTGGTATCCTGTAATGTAATGTCTAAATTTATTCAGAGCATAAATTATAGCAAGCAGTTCTTTCTCTATCATAGTGTATTTATACTCAGCTCCTTGAAGATTTTTGCTTATATAGTAAATTGCATGTTCTACTGAATCTATCTTTTGGCCAAGTACCACTCAAATGGAATGATATGAAGCATCTGTGTGTATCTGAAAAGGTAACTCCCAATTGGGTCCTCGGAGCACTAATGCTGTTGAGAGGACTTCCTTAAGCTATAGGAAAGCTTTTGTACAATCTGAATACCATACAAACTCTGCATCTTTTTGAAGCAATTTACATAAAGGTGTTGCAATTTGATTGAAATCTTTGATAAAACATCAATAATATCCCGCATGTCCTAGAAAACTCCTAACTTCTTTCAATTTAGCTGGTACAACCAATGTGCATATGACTTCTATTTTTGTTGGATCTACTTCAATTCCTTTAGGGGAAATAAAGTGTCCCAACACCATTCCTTCTTGCATCATCATAAAACACTTTTCACTATTTAAAGAGAAATTTTAGTCTTTGCATCTTGGTAAAACCTTGTCCAAGTTCTCCTTGGCTTCTTCAAATGTTTTTCCATATGTGGTGAAGTCATCCATATGCACTTCCAAACAATCTGCATATATGTTAGAAAAAATGCTAATAACAACTCTTTGGAAAGTTGCAGGTGCATTGCACAAACCAAATGGTAGGATAGCATGAGCGAATTTTCCCCATGGACATGTGAATGTGGTCTTGTCTTGATCCTCTGGTGCTATCTGGATTTGATTCTAGCCACTGAACCCATTCAAGAATGAAAAGTATTTTTTTCTTCCAAGATTGTCAAGAACTTGATTGACAAAAGACAATAGAAAATGATCCTTCTTGGTAGTTGAGTTAAGTTCTCTATAATCTATGCAGACTCACCATTTTCCCCCTTTTTTGGGAACAATAACCAATGGTGACACCCATTGGCTATCTGAAATAGGATATATGAAGCCAACATTAAGTAGCTTTTGCAATTCATTTTTGACAATATCCCTTAATGCTGGGTTTATCCTACACTGAGGTTGTCCCACAGGTTTACAATCTGGACTGATATAAATCCTATGGGTATAGAGTGTAGGATTCAAACCTTTCATATTTGTATACTCCCAATAAAAAGCATCCTAGTGCTTTTGTAATAACTTCAGGGTATTATGATGTTGTGCTTGAGATAAGGACTTACTTATATTTAAATCTCTTCCTGGAATGATTTTTGTTTTGACTACTTTTTCAGCCATTGAAATTTGCACAATTGGTTGTGAATCTATCTCATGTGGCAGAAGTGAATGCATAAGTTGTGTAGACTCAAAATAATGAAGTTCAACAGGTAAAGGAAAAATGCTTTCTAAGACACACTCTTTTTTAGAAGATGTCTTAGGTTATGTTCCATACTCATTCAGTATGATAGAAGAAATGACACCATATTCTTCTTTAATATTTACAAATGAGTCCCATGAGATCATCATCAATTATTGAATAGAATCTATGTCCATATCAGAGTCATCCATATTTGGCTAGACAACTTGATCATCCTATAACAAAGGCTGAGCAGGAGAATACAAGGTTAAATTTTTAGTGTTCATTCCATTTGAAATAGTCATTTTTCCTGATTGACAAGCAATATAAGCATCTGTTATTGCTAACCATGGTCATCCTAGAATGATAGGATATCCCTCCATACTTGTGTTTGGAGAGAGTACTACAAAATCAACTGGACACTCCCATGAATGTAATGTGATAGTGACATCTTCTAGCATACCATCAGGAATGATGGTAGAACTATCTGCTAGCTACAAGATTGTTGGTATTTTCCTGAGACCAATGATGCTTAATTTGGACACTACTTCCTTGGTCATTACATTAATGGATGTTCCTAGGTCTAGTAAGACATTTTGCACTTGCATTCCTTGAATGGTGAGGGTCACTACTGGGCTTCTAGGGTCTGCATACTTAGACATTTTGCAATTATCAAGCATAAGATTAGAAAGCTACCCAAGGATAGGGATAGTCTTTGGGTCTTTCTTTTTCCTTCCTAGATTTTTAACATAGGCTTCTTTGATGGATTTTGAATATATAGGGACTTCCTTTATTGCATCAAGCAAGGAAATTTTTACTGTCATTTGCTTGAGTTGCTCAAGCAAATCTAATGCAACTTGATTTTCACTTGGAAGAACTTTCTCTATTAACCTACTAGGAAATGGTGGTTTCTTGGCTGTAGGAGAGAGTGGTGGTAGGTTCTTGAACTGACTTGGCATTTGTATCATCTATTTCTATTATAATGGGCTGTTGAGGTGAGAAAAGTGTTGTTCCAACTCATAGATGGATATCATTCAGGGTGATGGAATAACTTTTTTGTTGGGCTGAAGGTTTTGCACTATTAGGATTAGGCGCAGGTTGTGCAGGTAACTATGGCTATTTTGGATGGGATGTATTGGCTACAAGAGGCATTAAGGTTTTCTATTGAGGAGGTTGAGTCAAGGCTAGTTGATACTAGTGCTGCTGCCAGTTCTGAGTTTGCTACCAACCCCGTTGAGGTTGGTGCCAACCTTGGATAGGCTACTACCAACCTTGGTTAGGTTGTTGCCACCCTTGGTTAGGTTGCAGTCAATTATTATAATTACCATGTTATTGTTGCCATTGGTTATTACCACAATAATTATGTAGTGGGTCTTGAGGAATACCTAATCTTGGAGCCCATCAACTTCATTAAGAAACATAGAGGACTTCCCAATCATCATCAATTGCCTTGAACTCAGTAGGCACATGTTGTGATTCCAAGCTAGTGATAGGCTAACATCAGTAGTTGTGTTTCTTTTCTCTACAATGGGGGCAATATTTTTCCAACATAATATCATCATCCTCCTTCTTCCTTCATTCTTGCATGGTTTCCAATTGTGTAGCAACATCATTAATGATGTCTTGCTTGAAATTCGAGAAGAGGTTTGACAGTTCTATATTAGATACTCCTACCCCAGAAGTTTTTTGGAGTAAGTCCCTCAAACCTCATCCCTTTTTTATTGTTTCTCTAGAATAGTTCAAACAAATATTCTAGATTTCAGCCCACATCTTCTGTGTAACGTGACCTCTAGCCATTAAGTCTAAAGCTTCCATACTCTCGTCATGCACTCCTTTCAAAAAGAGATGCTTTTGGGATTCCTTGTTTAGCTGATGCTATATGTTACACTATAAGTTAAAAATGAACTAGGCAACATAGTCCTCCAAAGTCTCATCGTCCTTTTGTGACATTTTAAAATTGTCATCTCCTTCCAAATCATAGCCTTTGCAATATTCCTTATATTTATTAAGGAACAGGTTACTCATAGTTGGCCAATCTGTCACAACATTGGCACCTGGACTCATGAACCCTCTTAAAGTAGCTTCTTTGAGAGTTGATGGAAACAATTTCAGCTTATGAGAATCAGTTGTGTAGTCATAAATTCGACAAAGGATGTTGAATTCTAGATCCTTAGTAATAAGGCCATAGAATTTAGGCAGGGCAGTTGAGGGTATATTTTTCAAATTTTGGTTACCCTACTAAGGAGAAATTGGAAAGGGAAGGTAGGCTGAGCTGCTACCATTTGTGGATGTCCTAGTGGTGGTTGATAAATGACTAAAGCTAATGGATTGTCTTGATATTTTGGCTTAGCAAAAAGATTATTCAAATGGAAGGATTCTTCAGATGTGGTTGGTGATTATACTTGTTTTGATACTTCTACAAATATGTTCTCAATCAGTTCTTGTTCTACTTCTTCTCTCTCTTCTCTTTCTTTAGGGTTAGGATAAAAAGGGTCTTCCTAATTGAAGTTGGGAAGAAATATTCCAAGGTGGTCTCTTCTCCTATGCATGCAAAAATGCTAAAAATGAAACTAAATGACTCAATAGTGAATACTAGACTGACACCATCCCTAGCAACGACACCAAAAATGTCTAATCAATATAACACCTTTTTAGGTACAGGATTGGACATCCCTTATTGCCAAAGTACTATGTTGATCTTTATTAAATGTCTATCTAGGAGCGTGAACTTGAGATGATGTCTACAAAGTATATGCTCTAGTTTCGCTAAAATTCACTACTACCTTGAATGCAATAACCATTAAGGAAATCTAGTTTATCCAAAAGAAATACAACTATCAAATACTTGAAAGGGATTTCTAATTATTTAACCATACATCTATGCACCTACTACTACAGGAATAGTGTCTGGTTCTATTTCTAGTGGCTGCAAGGACAACAGTTCTAATCTTAACTTAGAAAATTGAATCTAACTCCTACTTACTAAAGTAAACTCCACCTTCTATGTGGGCCCCCATGAAAAAATGAAGGAAATGATCAACTCAGACAAAAGTATTAAAACTCAACAAAGTCATGTATTTATTCAAATATGTAGTATTACAATAACTTGGAAGAAGAGATGTCTATCAACTCTATCTGTCTACTCACTACCTAACCTCATAGATATAGATGAGGTCTTATTGAAAAGGAAGGAAAACAAAAAACCCCTATAATTATGACTTCCACATGAGGGAAAGTCAGTTACAACTTAAGACTCCAAGCATGCAATTGTAAAGACATTAATTATCCCTTAAATTCCCCACAAATATAGATCATAGCAAATGCTAGATCTGCTCTGACTTTAAACAACTTCCAAGAATCTAGGTATCATGCTTTGCATGTTTAACCGATCACTTTGATGCTTGCTTCCTTGCTCAGCCACTTTATCAGGTCCCTCTTTGTTATTCATTAAAATAGGTCCGTTCTAACTTTTCCGCCAAGTCTCTAGCTACAACGGTGTCATAACGCTTCTCTTTAATACCATCAATGCCTTAGTGCTATTCCTTCACAATTTGTTTTTTATTAACTCTAGCTCAACTTGTATTCCTATGATCAACATTTAATACACTCAAGACTTCACACAAACATTTATTTACATTTATTAGTTTACAAAGAAAACATTAATTATTCAACTAATTGTTTTTGCAATCTTTTTGGCTAAAGGAAGATCTATCCATATCAAACATTCATGAAGAAAGTTTTTTAACTTAAAATGAACCCCTTTTTAGATATAATTCCAACTATCATTTTAATGCCCTATTTCCATACTTTATACATCAAAAGTTCAAAACACTTATACTAAAAGATGATAAAGTTCAGTATGTTATAGACAAATGTTCACAAAAAGGGCCAAAAAGACTTCTATTTCTTCATGTCATTATTATGCAAGTATGGGGCACACAAGCATGTGATAAGCTCATCGATGATGAACTCACACCAATGTCATCAAGATGGGGAGGCAACACTAACCTAGCTTGGGATATCAATAGGCTACTCAATCTATGGATGGCTCTAATAGTTTGAGATCTAGCCTCTATAATGATATCAAGATGTTGCATTTGAGGAGGGGGGAGAAATCACTAGGGGGGGAAAAATGCCAGTTTTCTTCTGCTAAGAAGATGGTCTATCATGAGGAGCTCCTCTTCCTACACCCATGTTGGGTTTCATGCTCCAATAGTTCTCCTTGAGGCCCAACATGAATTCTTCAAACAATTTTTTAAGGAAATAAAATGGCACCTCTAAATTGCTATGTGGAGGGATGTCAAAAACCATCCACCAATGATCCCAAAAATTTTTACATATGGCATCTGTTGTCACTTAGGTTTGCACCCTTGTCCAAGGCCTATGCATGAGCACAACCTAGTGAAACATGGAAACAACCTCCAAACTGTGGGACTTGAACTGTGAGGTTGAGTCTTCGGAGAGGGCCGGCTTCCTCTGACTATCAGGGTGCACCTATCTACTTCTTGGAGAGGAAAGGGAAGAAGGAGAGCACGAAAGAAAATCTACCTCGTCTAATCTAAGGAGGTGATGCACCAAAATAGAGTGTTCAGACTCATTTCTACCCACATATGCGCTACTGAACAAAGATAACATTCAAAAGACATACACACCCAGACTTATATCAATCAACAACCACATACAGATTAGGAAATTAGATTGAATAACACAAGGAAAAGGATTTCACATATATATTATCCAATAGGTCAAAAATAGATACAGTATGCAAGCCACAGATCTCAACAATACACCAATGGGAGGCAAGATGGATGCACATATACATTGATGGTTGAAAGAGATGATATAGAATGTTATACAGCTCGGAGACAAAGGGAATTTAAAACTATAGATCTGCAAGCAGTAGCAGAGAAATCAAAAAGAGTTGATCCTAAAAATGAAAACAAAACTTGCCTTTATAGTTCAGGCATAACTAAGATCTTTTCCAGCTGAAGTGACCTTGTAGCTACCTACCATTAAGTCTTGTGGAGGACAATCATGGGAATCTGAAGAAAATATAATCTTTGTTGCCAAATAATGCCCTAAGAAGACAGAAATGATGCCATAACTACACTCTGACCAGGTAGATGGGTCGATTAAGACAGAGGACTATTCTTCCTCATTCTGCATTCATTCTAGGTATATCGTGATCGATCATGAAGATCAGATCGACAAAAAAATAGATTACCTCTATTTTTTGGTTCATGAATTAGCAGGATCAGTGAGTCAAACTAGTCTCACAGCCAACTAGGCCATGAAGGCCAATCACCTTTCTTCATTCTGCCACCTGGGGAAGTCTTTTGTGGTTGACCTTCCGTCATTAAACTAACTATGCCACCCTCGAACTGTTATCATTAACTACAGAAATTATAAACCTGACCGTGACATTAACTGCTAGTAGCTCACTGTCAACCTTGATCTGCCAGTGAGACACATGTCAGTCGGGTGCTATGTCACCAACGTATACATCATGCAACTTTTGATGGTGAGATAGCATGGACTGTTGATCAGCCTTAACATCAGATGATCATGAAGACTCGTCATGCTCCACACTATTATTACCCTGGGCCCATCATATCTGGTGCCACCTCAGCAACCCCACCATGTTTGAACAACACCTGGCCATCCTTAGCGTACATTCTTTGGTGAGACCTTGTCCCACGAGGACACATGTCCACCAGG
Source organism: Cupressus sempervirens (assembly GCA_028749045.1). Classification (NCBI taxonomy): domain Eukaryota; kingdom Viridiplantae; phylum Streptophyta; class Pinopsida; order Cupressales; family Cupressaceae; genus Cupressus; species Cupressus sempervirens. The sequence continues at coordinate 289,469,172 of CM053790.1, read as the reverse complement.
TGCTATGTCACCAATGTTATCTCCCGAGCAGTTTCTGATAGTGCGATGGTGCCTGCTCTTGATCTCTGTAGATTTGACGGTAGAGATCTTAACCTTTGACTACACTGGCCGCATTGAAGATCTGGTCCCATGCACTGACTGTATTCTGACCTAGCATATGTGGCTAAACCTCATTGGCCTAATGAAGCACCACCCTGGTAGACTCAAGACTTGACCCTATGAAGTGGCCACGTGTCAACCAGGTGCCATGTCGCTATGAGGAAATTGAGGCCAAATCTCTATAGCACCACAGCGCCCAACTGATGACATGTCCTTCTATTACAGACGTGTCTCCATCTAATTGGCCACCATAGCACCAGGCTTCCTACCATGTATGCAAAGTACTTGTTGGGACCTACCGTGCCATGATTACTTGCTGCGGTGGATTTTCCATTCGGGTGCTATGTCGCTAACGAAAAACTTGTGAGTTTTCCATTGGCCACATGGTGCCTTGTCGCCTTTTGAAACTTTTTAGCCCACCATGGTTGGTCCACCCGTGAAACTTTTCCAACCTGCGAACCTTGTCGGACGAACACTAGGACTCACCGGACATGTGTCATCAGGGCACCATCTTGCTATCGTAAATCTCATGCAGCTTCTCCATAGGGCAATGGTGCCAACCGTTGATATCTGCAGATTCGACAATAGAAAACTTGTAGGCCACAAAACATATGTTGTAAGGTTTGGAACTTGGTATTTTTAATATTTCCATGGTTATTAAAATATTACTAATTGGGGAGGTGACCGTTGGGTGGGGTAACATTTGAATTTTGAAATTTGGTGGGGCAAACAAAATGTGGTAACATTCTAGTGACTCATAGGGGATGCAAGCCTGCTATGCATCAGACCAGTGCCTACAAAAATCCATTGGGCTATGGAGTCAAAAAAAATGGATCTGGAAGGTACAAATCTGAGAACTGCAAAAAATCCTAACCTTTATGCGAGGAAATCAAAACATTGAAAACCCTAGCTTTGCCTCTGTAACCTAAGACACCTCAAAATCTGCTACCTCACAGGGAGATGGCTATGCCTGTACACTTCTTGAAAAGCAGGAAACAATAGAAAAGAAACTAAACTCCTTATGTACATGGATTCACAAATCTTTAGAAATAGGGCTTCAGATAGATCCCATTGACTGGAATGGGTAAACTTTTACCATTTGGCCTGCTCAACTGAAATGCATTAGCCTGCTTGCAACTAGCAACTAGATAGGGGCCACTCCATAGTGCATCAAATTTGGAATGTCTTCCTTGTTTTGCCCTATCTGTATCCCACTTTAGAACTAAATCTCCCTCTCTAAAGGTTCTGACCCTAGTTTTCTTATCAAAACTCCTTTTCATTTGTTGCTGATGTATCTCTAGGGTTTGCATAGCTTTGTTTCTCTTCTCTTCTAACTCAATTAGCTCTGCTATTCTTACTGACATGGCACTATCTTCAATCAATTCAAGCTGATGAGCCAACTCCAAGGATGAGAATTCCAATGAGATTAGGAGTCTGGCCTCCCAACCATATACCAGCACAAAAGGTGAATTCCCAATAGATCTCTTGGGTGTTATCCTATCGACCCATAGAGTAGTCCTTAATTTTTTATGCTAGACCCTCTGATTGTCTTCTATTATCTTCTTCATGATTCTGATCAGATTCTTGTTGGAAGACTTAGCCAAACCATTACCTTGGGGATAGTAATTTGATGATGTACTCAGGTAGATATTGTGATTCATTGCCCATGCACAAATTTGGTTTCCAACAAAAGACTTGGCATTATTTGAAATGATAGTAGAAGGAGCACCAAACCTAGATACAATTCCATCAAGGAACTCAACAACTGATGGTTCGGTGGCATCCTTCAAGGCAACTACCTCTGTCCACCTAGTGAAATAATCAGTAGTAGCCAAAATCCATTTATGACCTGCACTAGATGGAGGATTAATGGGGCCTATAAAATCCAATCCCCACTAGGTAAAGGGTTGACCCACCTGAATAGGACGAAGGGGGAGAGCTGCAAGCCTCTATTTTCTTGAGAAGAAAGCACAATTCTCACATTTTCTCACATATCTATAACAATCATGAAACAAGGATGGCTAATAATAACCATCCCTCATGATCTTCATGGGAGTTGTTCTTGCAGAGAAATGGCCACCATCAGGGCCATCATGAAGTTCCTTAGTCATCCTCTCAGCCTGATCCTCTTCAATGCATCTCAACAGGGTCCCATTAAAATATCTTCTGAATAGGATACCATTAATTACAACATAGGGAATGGATTGCAGTCTATATTGTCTCCTTTTAGTTCTATCCAATCCCTGAGGATATCCATCCCTTGATAAGAAATTCTTCATGTCATTTATCCAGCTCCTTGGACCATTAGCATTTCTTTCCTCCTGCTGCTCTACTATTACCATAGCAGCCTCTTCATCTGAATCCTAGCCTGATAACATTTCTTTGCATAATCCTCTCCCTCTTACTAGCTTGGTAATCTGAATATCAACATCATACTCCATTACCTTAGTGATCCATCCAGCTCTCTCTTCACTGATATCCTTGCTTAACAGGAAGTCTTTTACACTGGCATGGGGCACCAACAAATAGATTTTATTGTGGGATGAGGTGCTTGAATTTCTTCAAGGCTCTGATGACCCCAAGGGCCTGCTTCTCAACAAAGCTATACTTATCTTCATATTCCTTAATCCCTTCACTGAAGAAAGCTATGTGTTTCTCCTCATCCTTGCCATTTGTTTGAGTCAAGACAGTAGAGATACTTGACTCACCACCTAGAGTGTAGAGGCTGAAATCTTTCTCAAAATTTGAGTTCATGAGAGTAGGGGCTGAGGCTATGGCTGCCTTGATCTCTTCAAAAATCTCCTTCCCTTCCTTGGTCCATGAGAAGACCATACCTTTCTTAAGCATAGCTGTAAGAGGTTTCACCATGGTAGCAAGATTAGGAATAAACCTTCTTACAAAATTTATTCTACCAAGGAAACTTCACAGCCCCTTCTTGTGTTTGGGAAGAGGAAGGGCAAGTATTGCCTTTGTTCTCTCTAGATCAATGGTCAGCCCGTCCTTAGATACAATGTGTCCCAAAAATTTTCCTTGGCTTGTAGCAAAGACACACTTGACTGGATTAAGGGGAACCCCAAACTCTCTACATCTTAGAAATACCTGTCTTAGATGATCAAAATGATCTTCTACATCTTTTGAATATACCATTATATCATCAAGGTATACTAAGACAAACTTGTCAATTAATTTTTTAAAGGCCATCTCCATTGCCTTCTAAAATGTGGCACCTGCATTTGTTAGTCCAAATTGCATCTTGCAATAAGCATAGGTGCTCCATTTAGTAGTGAATGTTGTCTTATATCTATCAAACTCCTTAACTAACACTTGGTTATAACCAAAAAATCCATCAAGAAAAGAGAATCTCTTTGAACCACCGACCTTGGATAGAATTTTCTCCATGGAAGGGAGAGGATGATGATCTTTAAGAGAAGCTTAATTAAGGTCTCTAAAGTCTACACACAGTCTGATTTCTCCATTCTTCTTCCTTACAGGGACAAGGTTAGCTACCCATGATGAGTGTTTTATAGGAAATATTATATTAGCCTCTATCAACTTGGATAGCTCCTTTCTCATTAGAGGTTCAATCTTAGGATTCACTGGCCTCTATTTTTTCCTTACTGGTTTGGCCTTATCAATTAAATCTATGGTATGTTGATACAAACTAGGGTCAAACCATTTTAAATCATCATATGTCCAAGAAAATACATCATTAAATTCTTGACATAAATGAATGAAGTTTTCTTATTCAGTTTCAGAACATACCTTCACCATATTCAGAAATTTTCCATCAGCAATTGTAACTGGGGCATAATCATCCTTTTCTGCAGCTAGATTCATTCCTTTGCCTCTTGTTTGATCATTAGGATTAAAGACACTCTCCAAGGTAATGAGACCCTTGGGAAACTTGTTAGAACTGAGATGAATGATCTAATCACCATATTGATCTTGTAGTCTTGACTGGTTTCTATCTGAGAATTCTACCTCATTCTGTAAGAAACTCACAATTTTTTCATCAGAATCAAACACTTGCCAATGAGTATTGTTGTCGGGGATGGCAAGTCTCACTACTACCTTTATTTGTTGCTTCTTCTTCTTCTCAAGATTCCCTGGTACATCATAAGATGCACCCACTGTTGCAAGTCTATCAGCATGTTTATTTTCTTTCCTAAGAATGCTCTGAATATTAAATGCATTGAAGCCCTCAAGCAAATCCCAGACTCTGTGTTTGTAAGACTTGAGTAGGCCATTTTTGGTGATGTTCTGATTTCTCACTTAGTTCACTACCAACCCACTATCTCCATATACTCTCAAGGCTTGAATTCCTCTCCTTTGGGCAAGTAAGAGACCTTGAATCAAAGATTCATACTCGGCCACATTATTAGTTCAATTGAATTGGAGCCTAAAGGAGAAGTAGTATCTTAGTTGTGCAGGAGAGATCAACATAACACCAGCCCTTGATCCATTTCTCTTTCTTGAGCCATCAAAGTACATACTCCATGTTCCATTTATATCATCATTAATCCCAACAAGATCAGGAACTTGAGCATCTTTCTCTATTGTGTAATATGTACTAAGGCCTATCTCAAGAGTTTCTGACATAGCTTCAAACTGATATGTACTAGCCCATTCATCCAAGAAGAAATCAGGGATCTCTGCTATGGAGGTGGTAGGCTCATTTACTATGTCATTTTCATCCATCTCTAGAATAGGGCAATTCATGTTGATGGGATTGGGGTTGTAAGATTTAGTGTGATGAAGGGCTTGAGGTTCTGCTCTAATTGAGGCATTGGCTCCATATCTGGTCTCAAATGACATATATGACCAATCAACATATATGAATCCACCAATTTGAGCAGTGAAGTCTCTTGAAAGACAAATGGCAAAGTATGTCTTGACCTCAGCAACAGATATATCTTGAATTACAGTGCAACCAGGGCATGCATGTAGGGCCATCTCCACATTCCTAAGGATACCTACAATTTTGATAGTACTACCATCTAATTGTAACACATCCCTAACAATGGGCTCATATTTCATTCCTAAAGCATCAGCAACACACCTAGGAATTACTGAGCTACTAGCCCATGAATCTATCATGCAATTGTGGACTAATTTTCCCCCTATAATTAGAGAAACATAGAATGGAGGAGGTCTAACCTTTTTATTTGTCTCCACATCTCCTGCTGGTTGTACTAAACTTGTGGCACTCTCCGTGATAGATGACTGATCCTTGGGTTCAATCTTTTCCAATTCTTGCTACAACATCCTCTTCTGCATTGGTATGGTAGCAACAACATCCCACATAGAAATATTCACATTGGTCTTCTTCATTTTCTCTACCATACTGAATGGTGCATTAGGGACTTTGGTAGAAACTTTGGGAGCTACACTTATAAGAGGTTGAGATGGGGAAAAATTTGCATCTTTCTGTCTAGAATCTTGCCTTTGCTACTACGAAGCACTTGTTTTTTCATTTGTTGCTTGTGTATAAGGTGTAGCACTTGAAGTTGAGGCCTGCTTAGGAGGAGGGGTGACATGTTCCATAGCTCTCTTCTTACTTCTTGTGTTATGAGCAATGGAATCTTGGTTTACATTACAATGCTCCTCCATCTGATGATTCATGAAAGAGCAATCATCCTGCCTTTGAATATATAAGGCCTTCTTGGGATGATCCTCCTTGTAAGATTGCTTTGCTTCAGGTTCTTGGTTAGTTAGTGCCAAATAAGATTCTGCCTTCTGGCACAGGCAATAGGTATAAGAATAGTTGCAAGAAGGACAAAAATCTTGATCTTGGGCCAAGTTATTTTGAGGGACTATAGCTCTACTCTTATTTGAGCTTGAAGTATAAGCATGACTATTTTGCCGACCCTGATCAAAAGAGCTATTCCACTAATTAGGAGGCCTACCACCATTTGGAGCTTGATATTGCAATTGGGGAGGCTCGCCACCTTGAGCTTGTTGCCTTTCTAAGGCCACCACCTTGTTACTCATTTTTTGTATCATGGAGAAACTATCCTCTAATCTTTGTCCTTGGTCCTTCAACTCCTTCCCCTGCTCTTGCAATTTTTTATCCAGGGTCCTCTCTCTCTTATTTGTATGCAGCACTAGACCTTGGAGCATCTCTTTGAGTTCATCTATTCCATTTGAGGATGTGGAAGCTTGGGGAACTGGAGTAAGGGCTTGTGATGCAGAAGTTGTAGGAAGAGGGGGCATTACTAGTTGATCATTTGGGATATTAGGAAAGAAGGGTATAGGAGGCCTGGGAGCTAGTTTGCCTCCTTGTATTAGGATGTTCTCAGCTTTTATGGCTATCTCATAAGCATTGGGCAAGGTATCTCCTCACATAGTTTGGATTGTAGTGGCAATATCACTGTTAAAAGCTCTAAGGTAATGCAAAAAGGCATTACTAGGGGTGGGTTTCACCGAAGTAGGTATTCTATCCCATGTCTTTTGAAACCTATAATTAAAATTAGTCATACACTCATGGGGGGCTCTTTTTATAGTAGTCAGTTGCTCTAACAGTGACAGATAGTCACTTTTATCCTCAAAATGTTTGCATAATCCTGCTCCTAGTCCATCCCAATCAGTTATAGAACCATGAGCTAGGCCTCTATACCATTGTAATGCTTTTCCTTTTAAAGATGAAGTTAGAAGTCTGATAGCAACATCATCCTCTATGATACCATGACTATTACAGACATTTGCTACTTATTGGATATGCTCTAAAGGGGAGATGGAAGTTTCACCAGTAAAATCAGGTATACTTTTTAGTGTAGATACTGGTATATCATGCCTTTGGGCTAACAATAGAGGACTTCCACCACTAAAGGTGGCAAAAGCATGAACTCTTGGTTGTGCCATGTAAACAAGTGTTCTATTGATGAGTATTGATGGAAATCTAGGCTGAGTTCGAATAGTAGGAGGAGTAGAGATAGATCTTACAGGTATATTAACTGTTATTCCACCCCTAACTGGTGATAATGAAGTTCTAGTCCTCCCTCTTCTAGGATTTGAAAGAGAAAGCTCTTGATATTGAAATTTACCTCTAGAAGATGCCCTTGTTTTAGCTCTGGGCATGAATCACTTCAACTTTGGCCTGGAACCAGATTTGTTGATGTTCAGAGTCACCAAGTACTTTGAAGGATCAGCCTCTTGAAAGCTTGAATACTAAAGCTAGCACTATCTCTTCAGCATTAATCTCTGAAACTCTTTCTTCTTGACACCAGTAGACTTTAGATTGTGTTTGGAAAAATAAGTCCCACTAGGCGTGCCAAAAACTATTGTCACTTAGGTTTGCACCCTTGTCCAAGGCCTATATGCGAGGACAACCTAGTGAAATATGGAAACAACCTCCAAGCTATGGGACTTGAACTGTGAGGTTGAGTCTCTGGAGAAGGCCGACTTCCTCTTACTATCAGGGTGCACCTATCTACTTCTTGGAGAGGAAAAGGGAGAAGGAGAGCATGAAAGAAAATCTACCTAGTCTAATCTAAGGAGGTGATGCACCAAAATAGAGTGTTTAGACTCATTTCTACCCACATATGCGCTACTGAACCAAGATAACATTCAAAAGACATACACACCCAGACTTATATGAATCAACAACCACATACAGATTAGGAAACCAGACTGAATAACACAAGGAAAAGGATTTCACTTATATATTATCCAATAGGTCAAAAATAGATATAGTATGTAGGCCACAGATCTCAACAATACACCAATGGGAGGCAAGATGGATGCACATATATATTGATGGCTGAAAGAGATGATACAGAATGTTATACAACTTAGAGACAAAGGGAATTTTACACTACAGATCTGCAAGCAATAGTAGAGAAATCAAAAAGAGTTGACCCTAAAAATGAAAAAAAAACTTGCCTTTATAGTTCAGGCATAACTAAGATCTTTTCCAGCTGAAGTGACCTTGCAGTTACCTGCCATTAAGTCCTATGGAGGACAATCATGGGAATCTGAAGAAAATCTAATCTTTGTTGCCAAATAATGCCCTAAGAAGACAGAAACAGCACCATAACTGTGCTTTGACCAGGTAGATGGGTCGATTAAGACGGTGGAGTGTTCTTCCTCATTCTGCATTCATTCCAGGTAGATCAAGATCGATCATGAAGATCAGATCGCACAACAAAATAGATTACCTCCATTTTTTGGTTCATGAATCAGTAGGATTAGTGAGTCAAACTAGTCTCACAGCCAACTGGGCCATGTAGGCCAATCACCTTTCTTCATTCTACCACCTGGGGAAGTTTTTCATGGTTGACCTTCCATCATTGAACTAACTGTGCCACCCTCGAACTATTATCATTAACTGCGACGATTACAAACCTAACCACAACATTAACTATCAGTAGCTAACCATCAACCCTGATCTGCCAGTGAGACACATGTTAGCCGGGCGCTATGTCACCAACATATACATCATGTAGCTTTTGATGGTGAGATAGCACCGACCGTTGATCAGCCTTAACATGAGACGATCATGAAGACTCCTCATGCTCTGCGGTGTCCTTACTCTGGGCCCATCATATCTAGCGCCACCTTAGCAATTGCACCATGCTCGAATGACACTAGGCCATCCTTAGCATACATTCCTTGGTGATACCTGGTCCTAGGAGGACACATGTCCACTAGGCGCTATGTCACCAATGTTATCTCTCAAGCAGTTTCTCATAGCGCGATGCCGCCTACCCTTGATCTCTATAGATCTGACGGTGGAGATCTTAACCTTTGACTGCGCTGGCCGCATTGAAGATTTGGTCCCATGCGTTGACTGTATTTGGAGCTGGCATACGTGGCTGTTCCTCATTGGCCTAACAAAGCACCACCCTGGCAAACTCAAGACTTGACCCCATGGAGCGGCCACATGTCAACTAGGCGCCATGTCGCTATGAGGAAATCGAGGCCGAATCTCTATAGCACCATAGTGCCCAACTGATGACATGTCCTTCCATCACAAACGTGTCTCCATCTGATTGGCTGCCATAGCACCAAGCTTCCTACCATGTATGTAAAGTACCTGTTGGGACCTGTCATGCAATGATTACTCGCCGCGATGGATTTTTCAGTTTAGGCACTATGTCACTAAAGGAAAATTCATGAGTTTTCTATTGGCAACATGACGCCTTGCCGCCTTTTGAAACTTTCCAGCCCGCCGTCGTTGGTCCACCCGTGAAACTTTTTTGACCCGCGAACCTTGCCCGCCGAACACTAGGACTCATCGGACACGTGTCATCAGGGCGCCATCTCGCTATCATAAATCTCGTGCAGCTTCTCCATAGCACAATGGTGCCGACCATTGATCTCTATAGATTCAATGACAAAAAACTTGCGGGCCGCAAATCATATGTTGTAAGGTTTAGAACTTGGTATTTTTAATATTTCCATGGTTATTAAAATATTACTAATTGGGGAGGTGACCGTTGGGTGGGGTAACATTTGAATTTTGAAATTTGGCGGGGCAAAGAAAATGTGGTAACAGCATCATTTAATTGCTAGATTGAGCTTTTTATGGTTGACTAGTAAACCAATTTTTGGGTTCGCAAAAAGGGCAACCAAATAATCTTTACTTATATTAAGGGCCGCAACCTCATCATAGTCTAACCCATCATCAAACATCTCATGCATTTCATCACACCAATCAAGAATAGCATTTTTCTCATTGATAAGTGTTTCAATATTATCTACTATGGTGTTTAACATGGATAACATAGGAGCTAATGTAGGTACAATATTATATGTTCTTCACAAAGCCCTCAATTAAGCGAGATTTTCAAATATCAAATCCTCAATTCAAGGAGGGTTTTGATGGGGTAAGGGATCATTTAGTGAACGATTTTGAGGGGGCACTAGATCATTTGGTAGGGGTTATGAGGAACAATATTTCTTGCCTCATTATCATCATTTTGGTCAGTTATACCTATTAATTCAAAAAACATAATTTTTTTTTTTTTAAAATCTAAATTTCAACAATTTCTATCAAAAAAACCTAAATTTTAACAAATTCAATTAAAACTAACAAATTTATAATTAAATTGATCGAAAACATTAAAAAATAAAATAAAAAATCGCTAACCTATATCTGGTATCCATTCGTAGATCAGATGTCAGAGCTCAAAACAAAATACAAGTGTGAACAAATAGCTATAAACATCCCTTAGGTTTTGCTTCTTCTTTTTTAAAATTACAATATAGGTATCGAGTATCTGATTTCATATTAGATATCTGATATATTATTGGATATTCGATATATTATTAGATATTTGATATGAAATTAGATACTCGATAAGGCTTCAGCCTACTTTTTAGCTTTGGTATCAAGATGGGTGGAAAAAAGTCAAAGTAGATTTTGAAATGCTTTTAGACATTTTCAAACTCTATTTTTCCCATGTTGCCAATTTTTGGCACACCGTGATCCTGCACATACCAAAGTGATATTCCATCTTTTGCATCTTATTACCAAGGCACATCATCTTCAGTTCAAGGTATGTGAAGCACTCAACCTTATGTTGATGTTCAAAATGTTAAGAGAATGGAAGAGATTAGAATACCTTCTAGAATTCATTTTAGAAGACTAAAATATTTGATTGATATTGATACTAACATTTTGAAATCAATTCCTGGCAAGATTAAAAAGCATACTTGTTAAAGAAAAGTTAATTGTATGTGGAGATTATTCTTTGAAGAATCAAATAATACAATTCAATACCAATTATTTGTTAAAATGACGAGGAATTTGAAATTTAGGCCTATCATGAAGATTCTTGGGATAAAAATGATAGATGATTCAAATGAAAAAAACATTATAAAGAATCGAATAAGTGTTTATGACAAAATGGTTTCTAAATCATGCATCAAAGATAGTAATATCACAAGGTGAGTACTTACATTAACAATAAAAAGTACCAAAATTAAGAAAGCTCGACTCATGAGAAAGACAAGAAAACATTGAAAATTGGTAGAGGTACTTTAAGGAGAGCCACGCTAAGGCATGAGAGATTTGAAGATCCAACAAAAAATGAGTTATGAACATTTAGTGGTAGACTATAATGAAAGGATAAAGAAATTAGTGAAGTTTTGAAATCATTGATCAAAGATTTTTGGAAAATAACACACATTTATCTCCTAATCAAAGATATATTGTAAGAAGGAGGATTGGTAGCCAAAATTGTGACGCACATGCGGAACATTTTTTGGACTCAACTTAGACACAATTTTTTGCAAAAATTATTGGTATGTATCCTCAAATTTGAATAAGTCAAAGATTTTTTGAGATGGGTAAGCCTTTTTATGTGAAGATAAATCACACATGCACAACTTGTTGTTGTAGGATACATATTGAATTTTCTAACCATTTTGATGTTTTTAGGCATATATGTGTGTTTTTGCATTCTAAGTTTGTTTTGTAGGATTGCGACATGAATGAGCCACCATGATCTTTAAGGAAATTCATATCCAAAATTTTATGTGAAATAGGGGACAAACAACAATTTTTACAAGACATCATGTTTGGATGGAACATTCTTATTTTGTGGTTCTTTGTAACTTTTATAAACTTGTGAACATATGGATAGTACACATGCAATTGGAAATGAAATAGTAGATTATGAAAAATATAAGATAGTGATATATGTTTTTAAAGATGAGAAATAGGGTAAAAAATATGATTTAGTCATTGAAAAGATTCTAGTGTATGAGTTCATGAAGATTTTTTATGAAAATATTATTTATGAGTATGCAAGGCATACACATAGAGCAAGTTATGCAAGGATACATTTCCACTAGATACCATTATTTTAGTTGTAGATTTTGCAAAGAACTACACACTACAACCACAAAATGAGGTGCAAGCAAAGTATTATACTTCTCAATCGGTTTCCATATTTGTTCACATAATATTCATGCATTCACCTATGAGTACAACGGATGACATGATGGTGTAGGAACATGCATCAAAAGAGCCTTAGCTCATGAAGAACTAAAGTACAAAGATAGAACAATACTGATAGATGCAAAATCCATCATCTAATGGTGTAACACTACAAAGGGTCTAGGTAAGGAAGGTGAGTCTATGGTTCATAGATTTTTTTGGTTGATAGATGATACTAACATTGTACCATATGAGAATTGTTGTACACTAATAGGATCAATTTAGTTGAACTCTTTTAGAAGCTCTGATGTAGGTTCATGGAGTATCCACACACTAAAAATGGCATGCTATTGTCCATCATGTGCAGAGGAAATTTGGGATGACTATGAGTCGACTAAATAGGTGGACAAATGGGATATATGGGTTTTGGACCCAATTGACACCTATTGTCCCCCACAAGCACTGAAAATGGTAGAGATGGATTCATCCATTGACTTTGACTACTTTTCTGATCTAGTGCAACCTGGTAATATATATATTTATATATCTTTGTAATTTCAATATGTAACTTTATAACTTTTACCTAAGTATTTTCTAATTAATGACCACATTTTGTACACTTATCACTACAAGCCATGTTTTTTTTTGTTATTACACCTGAAGACAATGAAGAAGGGAGATATTATTATTTGTGTCATTGTGTCCAATCCAAACAAAAATTGGATCACTTGATTATAGATGGTGAAGGTTTAGAGTACCATATTGGTGTGGTGGTTATAACTAGCACATGGCTTAGATGATATTCTATGAAGAACCTTAACTTGTGTTTATTCAAGGATTTGTAAATAGAGAGGAAGATTCTTTATTATTCAAACCTTGTTATCGCATCAGATGTCCACTTGATAAAATATGGTAGAAAACCACATAATAAGACTCTTTGGAAAGTTCATGAGTCAGACCATGAGGTAATACTTGAGACATTAAAATGTAGATCAAATCTAGCTGGTTCATTAGATTGAAGAGAGAGAAAGAGAGAGAGAGAGAGAGAGAGAGAGAGAGAGAGAGAGAGAGAGAGAGAGAGAGAGAGAGAGAGAGAGAGAGTGGTATAGACTGGTATGGACATTGGTACATGTGCTAGTGACCCTAGAAGTTAGAGGTTTAATGTTTTTGGTCAATTCAAGATTTTTAATATTTCTGGTCAATAAATCCTAAGATTAGTTGGTTTTAGTTAAGTTGGAACCTTTTCCAAATCTTAGAAGTGGAATCAAGTGAAAAATCTAAAAATTGCACTTTTCTTGCAAAATCGCATTGTTGAAAGTTGTAAAAGTTGCTCAAATTTGCAACTTAGTGGGAAAAGGGTTATAACTATTAAAATATTGGTTATAACCATTAAAATAGATATATATATATATATATATATATATATATATATATATATATATATATATATAAAATTTGTGAGGTCTAGATGGCATTAATGTATGGATTGGAAGAAGTTGCAAAGAAAGAAATTCAATTTTGGAGTCATTTTTGTAGTTGTTTGCATGCTGCACAAACTATACAAACTTTCAAACTAGATGTGATATATTTTTGAGATAGAACTTTGAATTAGCTTTCTCTTTCTTCTTGTCTCATTGTTCTATGTGTTTCTTAACTCAAGTTATTGCATTTTTAGTGAAACTAGGTTTTTAGGATGACATTTTGGTGCACACAGCAAAAATGGGCCTCTAACTTCAATTTCCTTGGTTGAAATTTCATGGCCACTTGGAAAATGTTAGCTAGTAGGGTCCATTTGAATATTTTAGGGTTTCTAGACTAGGGGATGTGTTTTGTGATTTTTCCAATCAAGCCCTAGGTCAAGTACCATGAAGGATTTGACCTCTTATAGTGTATTGATTTGCAAATTGTAGGAGTTTGGGAATTGGTGAAGGGACGAGCATTTGGAAATAAGTTATTTTAGTATTTCCATACCTTTCTAGGCATAAATTTCATTTATATGTCCCCATTTCCTATTGGTTTCTTTGTAAACTAAGTTTAACTTGATCACTTAGGTCTATGTTGCGTTGTGAAGGAAAGGGAATGTTGGAGTGGGGCTAGAACTTGATCCTTTGGGGTTTGAAGTAAATTTGAAAAGGGTATTCGAAAACCTATTTTTTTTGGGGACTTTTTTAAAATAATGTGCAGTTAGATCCCAAAAACCATTTCAGGAGGGCTAAAGGGGGCTCATAGGGCTACTAGGCCAAATTGGGGTTTGAGGCTTTATGTAAGTGTATGGTTCAAACTAGTGGTGTAGTCTATGGTAAATAGGTGCCCTAAGATCATTTAACATCTTATAACCCTTAGGACAAACTTCTAGGTTTTTTTCCTAGTATTAACCTAGTTGTGGGAGATTGGTGCAAAACCAATAAAATGGGCAAGTTTGATTCTTTGTCTTTGGATTCTTGGTGAAGTTGGAGAGCATGTTTTTTTGATACATTGGAGGATTGGAGTGTGCTAAAGCCTTTTAATAATGTTAAATATTTGATAGCTAGTTGGTTGATTTCAAGAGTGGGAAAACCATTTGAAGCTTCTTAGTTGTGCTCTCTGCATCAGTTCCCTTATTAGGCTTTTGAATAATCCTTATGTTTTGGTGCATTTGAACATAGGCAAAGCTATTGATTAGGTTTCTTGCCTTGTTTGGGTTGTGATAACCTATGATAAGTTTAATATTGATGCTTGTGATAAGTGTCCCATCACTAAACTCTCTTTTTGGGAAATTTGAAGGATTCCAACCTTGTCTAATTTCCTAGTGGCTTGCCTTTTAGAAGCTTCCACCATGCACTACTACATCACAACCTATCTTAAGTGAACTATCTAGGATCCTTAGGTGCCTTCTTCAGTGAGTCTAGAATGGGTGCTCCTGCACCAGTCATCTACCCGACTGGGACATGTTTGGGAACTAACAATCTCCATTTAAAGGTGGCAATGAGATTTTTGTTGCTCTGTTAAGATCATTAATATATTTCTATGAGAACTTTGAGGGATTATGCCTAGCTTGATTATCTTGGCTTCCCAAGTCCTGTAAATTCAAGGCCATTGATGAATAGGTATTTCTAATTGAAACATCTATGGTGCTGGAATGAAGTGCATGACAAGATTCTTTGCCTACTAATGAGCCAATTTGAGGCTTCACTTCACATTACTCCATTGACAATTCTATAGCACTTGTTACTTCTCTATCTAAAATTTTTGTAGCTGGTAACCAATTTCTTATTCATTTCCTTTCAGTATTCATGGGAAACTAAGGTATTTGGTTA
Source organism: Cupressus sempervirens (assembly GCA_028749045.1). Lineage (NCBI taxonomy): Eukaryota > Viridiplantae > Streptophyta > Pinopsida > Cupressales > Cupressaceae > Cupressus > Cupressus sempervirens. Next base: position 289,453,893 of record CM053790.1, on the reverse strand, counting down.
CCTAATAGGTCCAAGGAATCTTAACTAGGGTCATAGAATAGTCCTAGATGGAACCATTTGACCTAAATAAGTAAAGAAAAAAAATTTCTCAAAAGTTGCAATGTTGCTCAAAAAGTTGCTTGAGCAACTTTTGCAATTTTTGCAAAAAAGTTGCAAATGGAAATTTGGGAAGTTGTAACTATCCGTACTTAGGTAAATGATCATGGGAAACATTTTTTTGAAGGTTAGAAGGTTTCTAGTCAGATTTGCATTTTTAAGCAACTTTTACAACTTTTACAAAATTCACTAGATTTCACTTCTAGGACTTGGAAATGGTTCCAAACTATTAAAAAATAACCTAAAAAAACCTATTCCTAGCCTACCTTGATCAAAACTCAAAAAGACCCAATTTTGACAAGTTAAAACCTTTTTATCATATCTTGCACAAAATGGCCTAGGCATACATATATTGCTCATATCTCTCTCACCATTCATCATGGGATTGAACTGTCTATTCCATTAGCTCTAAGTAGTTGGGTGAACTATAGCCCCAAGCTTGTCCCATCCAATTGAGTGCTCAAATATTCTTGGGCATGCCAAACTGAAATGTCCCTAAGAGTCACTAAATGCATAGGGCAATGATCTTTGATGGGGCATATATCGGAGCTTGTGCGAGGTATGAATGTGATTTTAGGTGTTATAGGACCATGTTGCAGAGACCTAAAATAACCTCTCTCTTTTTAGAGATATTACTCCATTTTGATTTTGTAGCACCATCTCTAGTGATGCTGAAACTTGTAGTGTTAGCTAGTAAAAAGTTGCAAACTACCAAATCTCCCTCACCATTCATCATGGGATCAAACTATCTATTCCATTAGCTTAAAGTGTTTGGGTAAACCCTAGCCTCAAGCTCATCCAATCCCATTGAGCACTCAAACATTCTTGAGCACGTTGAATCGAAACATCCGTAAGACTCACTAAATGCCATAGTGCATTGATTTTTAATGAGTCATATCTCAGAGCTCATGCAAGGTATGGATGCAATTCTGGGTGTTATACGACTATGTTGTAGAGACGTACAATAATCTCTCTCACTTTTTGGAGATCTTAGTCTATTTTGATTTTACGATGCCATCTCGAGTGATGCTAAAACTTGTAATATTGGCCAATACAAAGTTTCTAACTACCAAATCTCCCTCACCATTTTTCATGGGATTGAACTGTGTATTCTGTTAATTCTAGGTGGGAGGGTAAACCCTAGCCCCAAGCTCATCCCATCCCTTTTAGTTCTTGAACATTCTTGGGCACATTGAATCGAAACGTCCCTAAGAGTCACTAAATGCCATAGGTCAGCAATCTTTGATAGGGTATATCTCATAGCTCGTGCAAGATATGGATGCAATTCTAGGTCCTATAGGACTATTTAGAGACCTACCATAACCTCTCACTTTTTTGAGATCTTACTCCATTTTGATTTTGTAGAGCCATCTCTGGTGATGCTAAAACTTGTAGTGTTGGCTAGTACAAAGTTTCCAACAGTCAAATCTCCCTCACTGTTCATCGTGGGATCAAACTATCTATTCTATTAGCTTTGGGTGGCTAGGTAAACGCTAACCGTAAGCAAATCCCATCTTGTTGAGCAATTGAACATTCTTGGGCATGCTAAACCGAAACATCCCTAAGAGTCAATAAATGCCATAGGGCAGCAATCTTTGATGTGGGATATTTCGGATCTCATGCAAGGTATGATGCAATTCTAGGTGCTATAGGACCATGTTGTGGAGACCTACAATAACCTCTCTCACTTTTTAGAGATATTACTCCTTTTTAATTTTGCAGCACCATCTCGATGATGCTAAAATTGGTAGTGTTGGCCAGTACAAAGATGCCAATTGCCAAATCTCCCTCACCGTTCATCCTAGGATTGAACTGTCTATTCTATTAGCTCTAGGTGGTTCATTAAACCCTAGCCCCAAGCTCATCATATCCTATTGAGCATTCAAAAATTCTTGGACATGCCAAACTGAAACGTCCCTAAGAGTCACTAAATGCCATAAGGCAACAATCTTTGATGGGACATATCTTAGAGCTTGTGCAAGGTATGGATGTGAGTCTAGGTGCTATAGGACTGTGTTGTAGAGACCTACAATAACCTCTCTCATTTTTTGGAGATCTTACTCTATTTTTATTTTGGGGTGCCATCTCAGGTGATGTTGAAAATTGTAGTGTTGGCTAGTACAAAGTTGCCAATCGCCACATCTCCCTCACCATTCATCATGGGATCAAACTATATATTCTGTTAACTTTCTATGGCTGGGTAAACCCTCCAAGCTTTTCTCATCTTGTTCAGTGCTTGAATATTCTCGAGAATATCAAACCAAAATGTCCTTTAGAGTCACTAAATGCCATAGGGTTGCAATCTTTGATGGGGCATATCTTGGAGCTGGTGTGAGGTATGGATGCAATTCTAGGTGCTATAGGACCATGTTACAAAGACCTACAATAACCTCTCTCACTTTTTGGAGATCTTACTCCATTTATTTTTATGGCACCATCTCAAGTGATGGTAAAACTTGTAGTGTTGGCCAAAACAAAGCTACCAACTACCAAATCTCCCTCATCATTCATTGTGGGATTGAACTGTCTATTCTATTACATCTGAGTGTTTGGGTAAATCTAGCCCCAAGCTTGTCTCATCCTATTGAGTGCTCAAACATTCGCGGGCATGCCAAATCAAAATGTCCCTATCATCAGTAAATGTCATATGACAACAATCTTTGATGGGGCATATCTCAGAGCTTGTGTAAGGTATGTATGTAATTCTGGGTGCTCTAGGACTATGTTTTGTAGACCTACAATAACCTCTCTCTCTTTTTGGAGATCTTAGTCCATATTGATTTTGCGGTGCCATCTCAGGTGATAAACTTGTAGTGTTGGCTAGTACAAATTTGCCAGCTGACAAATCTCCCTCACCATTCATCATGGGATCAAATTTTATATTCTATTAACCCTAAGTGGCTAGGTAAACTCTAGCCCCAAGCTTGTTCCATCCCATTGAGTGTTCAAACATTCTTAGGCAACGATCTTTGACAGGGCATATTTCAGAGCTCGTGCAAGGTATGGATGCATTTTTGGGTGTTATAGGACCATGTTGTGGAGACATATAATAACCTCTCTCACTTTTTGGAGATGTTACTCTATTTTGATTTTGTTGTGCCATCTTGGGTGATGTTGAAACTTGTAGTGTTGACTGGTACAAAGTTGCCAACTACTAAATCTCCCTTTCCATTTGTTGTGGGTTTGAACTTTCTATTCTATTAGCTCAAGGTGGCTGGGTAACCCATAGCCCCAAGCTTATCCCATCCTTTTGAGCACTTAAACATTCTTGGGCATGCTGAACTGAAACTCCCCTAAGAGTCACTAAATGTTATATGGTAGCAATCTTTGATTGGGTATATCTTGGAGCTTGTGTGAGGTATGGATGTGATTCTAGCTACTATAGGACCATGTTTCAGAGACCTACAATAGTGTCTCTCACTTTTTGGAGATCTTACTCTCTTTTGATTTTGCGGCTCCATCTTGTGTGATACTAAAACTTGTAGTGTTGGCCAGTACAAAGCTGCCAACTATGAAATATCCCTCACCATTCATCATGGGATCAAACTATCAATTCCATTATCTTTGAGTGGATTGGTAAATTGTAGCCCCAAGCTTGTTACTTCCCATTGAGCACTTGAACATTCTGAGGCACACCAAACCAAAATGTCCCTAATAGTTACTAAATGTCATAGGGCAGCAATCTTTGATGAGGCATATCTTAGATCTTGTGTGAGGTATGGATGCAATTCTAGGTTCTATAGGACTATGTTGTGGAGACCTACAATAGCCTCTCTCACTTTTTGGAGATCTTACTCTATTTTGATTTTGTGGCACCATCTTGGGTGGTGCTAAAACTTGTAGTGTTGGCTAGTACAAAGATGTCAACTACCAAATCTCTCTCACCATTCATCATGAGATCAAATTATTTATTCCCTTAGGTCTAGATGGCCTAGTAAACCCTAGCCCCAACCTTGACCCATCTTGTTGAGCACTTGAATGTTCTTGGGCACGCCAAACTGAAATGTCCCTAAGATTCACTAAATGCCATAGGGCAGCAATCTTTGATAGGGCATATCTTGGAGCTCATGTGAGGTATGAATGTGATTCCATATGCTATAGAAATGTGTTATAGAGACCTACAATAACCTCTCTCTCTTTTTGGATATCTTATTCTATTTTCATTTTGCGGTGCCATCTCGGGTGATGCAAAAACTTGTAGTGTTGGCCAATACAAAATTGTCAATTGCCAAATCTCTCTCACCTTTCATCATGGGATCAAACTATCTATTCTATTAACTTTGGATGGCTAGGTAAACACTAGCCCAAGCTCATCCCATCTCGTTGAGTGCTCAAATGTTATTAGTCATGCCGAACTAAAACATCCCTAAGAGTCACTAAATTCCATAGAGCAATGATCTTTGATAGGGCATATCTTGGAGCTAGTGTGAGATATGGATGTGATTTTAGGTGTTATAGAAATGTGTTGTGTAGACCTAAAATAACCTATCTTCCTTTTTGGATATCTTATTCTATTTTTATTTTGTGACACCATCTTTGGTGATGTTGAAACTTGTATTCTTAGCTAGTACAAAATTGCCTACTACCAAATCTATCTCACCTTTTATTGTGAGATTGAACTATTTATTTTGTTAGATCTGGTTGGCTAGGTAAACACTAGCCCCAAGATCCTCCCATCTTATTGAGTGCTCAAACATTCTCAGGCATGCCAAACTAAATCATCCCTAAGAGTCTCTAAATGCCATAGGGCAGTGATTTTTTACTGTGGCAACTGGATATGTCATCTCATCCAATGATCGAGACTTGTGATAGAAGGTAAAGGGGTGATCATACACATCATTTTGAACATGTTATATTTTTATGGTAATAAGGTAATCCTTGTTTGTAAGATCAAGGGACTTGAGGTGACCTATAAACCCTAGTTGCCTTAGTCCTAACATTTTTTCTTTTTTTGTTGTTTCTATTAATAAGTTGACTCAATAAGTGTTTTGAGAGTCATTAAACCTCCTATAGCTACATGTTATCACTAATTAGTGGAATATGTTAAGGATCCTCTTGGTTTTCTTAATAGTCATTTCATGGGTTTGAAACATAATCACTTCCCTTTGTAAAGAGTTGTCCAAAAATTAGCAAATTACATGTTGTTGCAAAGAAAATATAGTCATAGGATGTTGAAGAATCTCTTAGAAGGATGGAATAAATGATAAACTAAAGTTTGTGAGATAGTTATTAGGTGTTCATTGAAGTGTCTAAGATGTTAGTTTGAAGCAAGAAGTTGATTATGATCCTTTTCTCAAATTTGCTCATTTTTCTCTTATTACTTCCCAAGTCTTGAATAGGGAAAGTGATCAAGTAGATTTGTGAAGTTGGGTAGAAGATTTTTCAATGTTGTAACCAAGTTGGAAAGAGTCTTTTAAGACATTTAAAAAGACGAGAAAGGTAGTTTTCCATAAAAGTGTTCTTATTGGGAATCCACTAGCTTTTGATGTGAGCATTCTACATCATTTTGGATGCAATTTACATTAAAATAAAATACATGAAATATACTTAAAACATAAAAAATAAAAACAAGATACATACTATGATAACGAATAATATCATACATGAAAAAATAATCATATATTAACCAATAATGTCATAAGTTTGATAATGTCATCCACCAAATATATATCATACATCAAATATAAAATGTTATATATACATCAAATATGTTCACTCATACAAAATCCAACATATATGTCCACTAATTCCTATACATGTGTGTCAATCAACTATATCTTCTCCTTCCCATGGGGGGAAGGGAAAAAATCCCTAGAAGTCTTCAGTCATCGTGTGGAGGCAGATGATGGGGCTGATGGGGTCTTCCTCACACGTTCACTCATCCTCTTGTTTAGGCTCTTCTCTAACTCAAGCTAATACAAACAAAGTAGATATGAATCAATAATTATTATGCATTGAAATCAAATATATGTATATATAGAATTAATTTTTTTCTTACCACCATCAAATAGTCATTCTATACATCCACATTAAAGGGTCACGAATGATCGGGTGTAACAAGGCCCTACAATAATTCAATCAATATAATTACTTATAAATAATATTCAAAATTTTGATACTAACTATTATAAACAACAACTAAAACCAAGAAAATTCTTTCATACCTCAGTCAATGGCTCTGAACTAGCCATCATTGTAGCAACTCCATGATCGATGGACTAGCAAAGATGAGGAGGAGTATCATATGTCAACAACTACATGTCATTTAATACAATTTACATGTAACATGAAACAAATGAAATAAATATAATCAAATGAATTAAATTAACATTAAACAAATGTACCTCTACAAAGCTCAGATCACACCTAGGCTCAGAGTCCCTTGTGAATGTTGATGGTCTAGAAGAAAATTGATGCACATGCATAAAAATAAAAAAATTCAATCCTTAATATGATTACTTAATAAATATATATATTAATTTAAATGATTAAATTGATACATTCCTCTTGACTTGTCAATGAGATGAAAAATGGGGCCAGGGGATCTGTACTAGGGCTAGTAACACTCTTACCTTGAATTTTGAACAATGTCAATACATGCTAATTAATTAGTCATTTAGTATACATACGAAATATGATCAAATTAGTTTATTATAATTGTAATTTACCTATGTGTCAATGTCAAATGTCTGACTCTAGAACTAATCAGTGACTAGCCCATCATCCATACTACCTTTAGCATGACTACCAAAAGTGCATAACGATCCACATGATGTGCACATGTGACTATGACACATAAAAGGCTCCTCTTCAACTAATGATCTCATGCAATGAATGAGGGTCTGTGTCAAAGCATTAATAGTCCCTAGAGTGTTGGTCTCCACATGTTCCTTCACAACTAAAGAAATAATCACATGCTCACCCTATGGTCTGACAATAGGTGCCCTAACTACATTAGGGTCAAGATATGTCCCCAGTCTCTAAAATGATGACCACCCACCTCTACCTTGAGATTCTCATATATCAAAATAGTTTGAGATCTCCCCAAGGACAAATTCACAATACAATTTCTTTAGGAAATACATTGGAACCTCATGATTGTTGCAGGGAGGGGCATCAAAGACCATCCACCATCTATCCCAAAAGTTATTTCTAATACCATCATGGATGCACCAATGGATGGGGAACCTCTTAGTTGTATGTCTAACAATATTTTATTCACTAGGCTTTTTAAATAATACACAAATGCTACCTTTTGGTATATATATATATTTTACATCTTGATATGATAATTTTTTTTCATAATATCTTCTTTGTTCATCCCTCTTAACATGCCAAATATCCAACTGACCACTAACAAAAGCTACATGGGTCATAATGGACTCAAGGGATATACCAATTGTGCTCTCATCAGATTGATTTGTCCACAAGCTTTCAACCTACCAATGGGTGCTTCTAATTAAATTTTCCCTCTTTCTATTTCATTCATAATGTTGTCTTCAGTGCCAAGAGGATGTCTTCCAATCAGTGCAAGTTGTAGAGTTTCTTGCTCTTGTTGTGGAGGGTTTTGATTTTCATCTTGTGGAGAGTTTTGATTAGGATCTTGTGGAAGGTTTTCATTTTTATTTTGTTGACCTGGCTGGGGATTTGGTGGTTGATTATTTACATTTCCTGATAAGAAACTGATTGCAATCTAAATAAATAAAAAAAATAAGAAAATTTGAAAAAACCTACAAAACAATGTAAAAACTTATAAAACATTGCAAAAACATATAAAAAAATGCAAAAAAAAGAGCAAAAAGCATACTACGTGATCTTGATCTTGAACTTCAGTGACAAGGAGACATTTTGAGGAGGTGGGTGAAAAAATTCTTCAACTTCTTCAATCTGCATGCGTGCTATTTGGGAGAAATATAAAAGTCAAATGAAATGATAAAATGGGTTGCGGGTTTGCAGCCTATTTAAAAAAGTTTTTGATTTTTAAATCACATATGAGCTTTGGCTTGTGACCCAAGCCAAAGTGCATGCATGCTATAGTGTGTATGTCCTTTTAAAATTAAAAAAACTTTAGGTGTCGTGTTTTTGGAACCACAATTTGGTGCACATACCCTATAGGAAAGGAACAAGAAGTTAGATCTGATATGGAAGTGATACGTGTCCACTTGAATCTCCTTCCATTTCTATTAAAAAGCTTCTCTCTTCTCTCTAAAATCAAAAATTGAAAAGAATTCCATCATTGAGTGTAACAAACTTAAAATATCTCTTCCTAATGATGAGAAACCCTTGCTCTAATAAAATATCATATACGCATCTAGAATGCTGATAAAATCTTCTACTAAACTAATTTGGAGGTGAAAATATCATCACTAACTACATCCTTACTACCTTTTCCATAGATCTAGTTCATCATTTCACCAAAAATCAAATTTGAACTACTATAATGGAAAGTGGTTGAAAAAAGGCACCTAGTACAAAACTCTGAATAACTCAAACATGTGGCATCTCATGCAAAAAAAATCCAAATCTAGAAAGTTTATTCAGAGAGCTTTTTGACAATATATGATAGTCCTATGTTGATTTATCAAAAATGCTCAGGATGTCTATTTGAAAATCATATTCAAACTAATATGATAGGCCATTCAACTTTGCAAATATTTGATTTAATATTAATGTTGAAACTATACCATATAAATATTTTGATTTAAATGGGCTTTTGCACATTCAAAATTTTAAGAAATAATAAAATATTATTTTTTAAACTTGATTTTTCCCTTCAATTTCCATCAGGGTTAAACTTGGGTTGACCAACTTGACACATGGCATGATGTGATTGGTCAGTTTCTGCATCATCGCCACCACTTGGGCATTATGTGGTACCCTCTGATTGACCCACTGATCTGCCACTTGTCACTTGTCAAAATGCCATGTGACAACTTCTCATTGGATCTCCTTACATAGTCAACTCACCATGTCATTTTCTGTGAGGCCTCGCTCTGACCCATCGTAGCATAGTGATACATTACTATTATTTTAATACTCAAGACTCCAGATGTCGAGACATTATCTGATGCTTAGAACATATTATATTATTTCATGTTGTGTGATGTTACTTTTAGATATTTGATGTTGTCATTTAATGTTTTATGTATATGTATGTTGATGAAATTAGTAAATGAAGGATTACTACTTTGATTTAAGAGATTTTAAATGGTTAAGAATTAAGTAGGATGAAAGAAACCCTAATTGATGTATGTTTCAATTTATGTGATTTCCTGATATGTATACATATATGTACATGTGATTTTACAGAACTACTGATGTGTGCAACAAGTGTGCAGATATTTTAGCCGAGAAATCGATGGAGGAACACAACTGATCCCTATGTGCTAATTTTGGAAACCTTGTGGTTCGTAATTTAAGTATTTTATTTGCATGATGTATGTATGTATTTTCCTATGATCAGTGATAGTTATGTTCATAACTATGTTCTTTTAGTGTCGCTTGACACTTGTGAATTGTTTGGGATCTTCAGCGTGCTTTTTAAGGTTAGCTGTGTAACCCTTGGACCTAAGTTGAACTAAGTTAGTGTCAGTTTGCTAGTTTGGTTCTTAATCGAGTTTAGTCATCCCTAATCCGAATTAATGCTTAATCTGCATTGTTAGAGTTGTTAGATGGTCCTATTTTATTCCTCGCTTTTGTTTGGCTCTAAACCTATTCCTAAAGCTTCAAAATATGAAATAATTATACCCAAGGGGTATGGGTATGGGTTGGGGGTCTTTTCCAACCCCCAAGCCCCTTTTATTGACTTTTGAGGTCACTCAAAAAGTCTCTTTTTGCCTTTGTGAAAAAATTGACTATGGCTACCATGAGTTGCATCAACCCACCTCCACTTAGTGTTTAACCATAGTGTGGGTTGAGTTAGGAGCTTCTAGATTTGTAGGTGGGTGGGTGAAGTTATTGACCCCTTTGGTGGTTGAGTTTGAGGCTTATTTAGAGGCCCTTCTTGGACTAGTAGAGGTTGTTACCCAATCTCTACATTTAGAGAGGAGTCTTGGAAGATTGGAGCAAGGAAGGAAAAAGCTCTACTCAAACTTGTTCATTTCCATCACCTCTTTGTGAAGGTAGGAATTCTGATCTCTCTTGTACAGATTTTCATGTTTGTTTCATGCTTATGCTACCTTGTTATTGTTTGAATGTTTGTATGTTTGTGGGTATGTTGGGAAGATTTGAAAACCATGTTATTTTGGATGATTTCCTTTCATGTTTATGTTTGCAATTTTGAGATTTTCTTGCATGGGTGTTTTTGTATTACTCACCCTTGGATAGGGAAAAAGTGACCAATTTTGTGAAAGGTCTATTTAGTTGGACTCCAACTAGTGTAGAGTCTCTTCTTTGGATGAGAAGAGGGAGAGAGGGTAGGGTGTTATGGGCCCCTACCTGTCAGCACAAACCTCGTATGAGTATGGCATATTAAAATGGAAGAACAAAAGTTCTTGGTTTATAGCCCTGATGAGGGTCATGAAGAAAATTCAATTAAATTGTTGTAATTTGGGATTGATATCCTATGTAAATTGTGTTTCAAACTTTGTTGTAATGGCAACAAAGCCAGGTTTTCTTCCTGGTTCTTTCCCCTCTGAGCCTTTGAATCAGGTTTGCCAATAAAATTGGTGTTTGAGTATAATTGGTTCTCATGTGATTTAATCATAATGTTAAATTAGATGGATGCATATCAGAAATAAGATGTTATGATGATGGTTTAATTAAGCAAAATTTTAAAGTTTCCTTATATGTTAAATATGAAAACTATGTTGAGAAAAGAAAAATGATTATGGTTGATGATTCAATTTTAGTTGTTTGAGATATCAATGAATCTTGTATGAATGTGTCACAATGATTAAATCTATGTTTTAAATCCATCAAAAAAAAAGAAATCATATTATGGATGTAGATTCAGCTTTCATGATTATTAGAATCAAACAATTCTTACATTATTGAATAAAATAGATAATTAATATCCTTGATATATTAAGTTGCATCAATCCTTTTTACTTGCTTTTCAAAAAAAAATTTACCCCCTCTTGGTAAATCTATCAACTTTAAAAATCTATACTTAGAAATTTTAGGACAAAACAAAAATGTGTTTCAAGAGAGTAAAAAATCTTTGCCTTTTGTATCGAAGATCAAATTTAAATCATTTTGGTAACAGAGAATCAAAAGATTCCATAAAAAGATCCTTTTTGCTTTATTAAAAAAATTAGATTTAAAAATAAAGAAACAGTAATAAAATCTATTTAAAAAGAAAGAAAGAAATTATAACCTAACTAATATCCTAAATATCTATAACCTTACCTATAAAACTTTATGGGATTAATGCTTCCCCATACTTCCTTGTTGGTCACAGCTCTTTTATAGGGGTTGAAAAGACATTATGTTGTAACAATTAACTAAGTCAGCATGGTTATGAAGATGATGTCAATGTGTACCGTTCCATCATCCTTGCAAGTTTTAAACCTCCAAAATGCGCTAGGTTTTTCCTTGATGGAGATTGCTTGTTTTAAATTCTTTTGCCACCTTTTTTTTGTTGGTCAACACTTGCTTTTTGGGTTGGGGGTCTTGGGAAGCGCTTTGAAGCATTGATGTACTTGTAGCAGAGTGTTTATGGTGTTGGGTGGGCATCAGTTTGGGTTAGCAGGAAGTTTTGAAAGTTAATGATGTTAAATTTTGCATTGTTATTCACCTTGATCATAGGTAAGCGCTTCTTTTTGTGGGAGTATGTGTTGTCAGTTGTGGGGGAGTCGATTTGACTTGTAGGAAGTCTAGAAATCTGCCCAAGCTTGGTTAGGAGGAGTGTATAGGGGGTGAGTGGATTTGGTAGGTTAGGATGTAAGGAAACCCACTTGTCAAGTGGGCTAGGATAGTATGATGTTAGGTTAGTAGGTGTTAGTAGGGGTTTAGCTATTTATAGATTAGTTTGTTTGTTTATTTAATTTTAGTTTGTGTCATATTATATGTTTAATATTTAGTTTTATTTAATAGTAGTTTAGATTAGTTGCTTGTATATTATTAGTATTAGTTAAGTTAATGGTTATAATAAGAATTCAATTAGTCATAATTTAAAAGTATAGATGTAAGTTAGTATTACTAAAATTGTTGATAGTATGTAATTTTAGGAGCAATGCTAGTTAAATTGATAATTGTTTTTGGAAGGCTTCCAATCTTGAAATGTAATTAGTAGATTTAGTTTAGGTAAGCAAAGTTTAAATATTTAAAGATAGTTTGATTTTGACTCATTCAATTTTAGATATTATGGATGTAATCGTTCATTTAGATTTGATTTCTTTTAATTAAATTTTTAAATATATTTAGTTTTAGTATTGTAGTTAGTTAGAATTTTTGAGTATTAATTGGTTTTAAATTTAAGGTTATTGTCTATTTAAAATAAGTTTAAATTGTAGATGTTAATTGCTTAGATTTTTTAATTAAGCTAATTTGAAGTCATCTACATTATTATTTAAATAAATTGTACTATAATGTTGTATAAGAAATGTAAGATCATAAGTTTATCGATATAAATCTAATAACGAAATTTTCAAAATCTTAACAATGTATTCATCCTCTAGATTTTTAAACTTAAGACGTAACATAGAGAACCTATACTTAAACTGTGATCGCAAACTTATCAAACTTGAGCATTTTAATTATATTTCAAAAAAGAATTTGTGTGTTTTTTCCCTCATAGTTTGGGCATGACATTTTCCTACTGAGTGCCCTACCACATCATCGCCACATGGCATCCTTTGATTTTCCAAAACAACTTTTTGCCACATCATCACACACCCAGACCCAATGCCATGTGATGCCTTTATGCTTCCCAACATTCCTTATCTTCTGAGCATCTTCTACAAGATTGTGCCATGTGTCACAATTTGGTGAAGTGTTCCTAGATCCTACCACATCATCATCGACTACCACATGTCAACATGACACTTCCCTACTTTGTTTAATGACCTTGCATCTTCATTTTGTAGGGAAGCATGAGCTAGTTGATCTTGCTATGTGTCGCAATCTGATGACTTTGATCTTGGATGCCAGAAAGTGTAGGGAATATGATCAACCTAAGATTGTTGAATCTATCTGGAAAACATTTGGAAGGTCAGATAACAGGTTCCCTTGGACATATATAAACTCTAGAGAAGTTAGATTTGTCTAAAAACAAGCTGGAGGGGAGAATTCCAAAGGATCTATCTCTATTGATGAAGCTAGCCTCATTGGATCTATCTTCCAATAGGCTTTGTGGACAGATACTAAGAGGAACGGATCTACAGCCATTCAATGCCACTTCATTCTAGAAGAACCTTCTATGCTTATATAGGGAACCTCTAGAGGGTTGTAGCCCCAAGAATAAAACTCCTCTACTTGCATCAATAGAGGATCATGGAAAATCAATATGGGCTATAATAGATGAAAGAGTCTCCATGATTGTTGTGGGGATGGGCTTTAGGACCACATTTGGTGGAACAATATCAGGGATTCTATGGTAGCACAATATCATATTTTGGTCCCTAAAAATTAGAGCATTGTACATAGATGTCAATTCTAAAACATGTAGTTGGAGTCTAAAGTACTACCCTCATTTTACCTTTTTGTCATCCACATCCACATCTGTCATCACTACCTAAATTTTGTTCTATCTATTCTTCAGTTTCCATATAGCCCACTTGTTGAAAGATTGATCAATTTCCCTATTTTTGCTTAGGTGATGTACTAAATAATTAAAGATAAAAGGGTACGATAAAGCATGGGAAGGGCACTGGCTAAATAGATGAAAGTTTGCATCGGCTGATAGTTGTGTGCCTTTTGCGATTTACCTTCGTTAGTCTCTTTGCACTAAGTTATACTGTGTCCATAACATTTTTATTTACTGCAATACAATGACAAGACATGTTAATTATCATGCTAGGAAAAGATAAGAGTTCTAGAAAATTTCTTTTCCATTTTGTTTTCTTAAAATTTTATAGAAAAAATTATATGTGAGCTATATTAATCCCTGTTGGGAACTAATTTTCTTATTGGACCCCTCTATAGCAATCACTATTAATTTTTTTGCTAAAAAGACATTTGCAATATTTGAATCTTTCAAAGGTTTGATTTTAATAATCTATTTTGTTATGTTAATTTCAATTTTCTAATTTGTCGATAAGTATTTTCCTAGGCTTTTATTTGTATTTTCATGAATAGAAAATCAAAAATTTAAATGGCAGAATTTGTTGGCATTAATTTGTTCCATCCTTTGACTCCAATTACATTTATTACTCTTGCGTGCAATTAGACAATCTCAAATGGATGACTTGCACTTGTCAAAAAAATGCTTATCCTTTGTTACAAGCATCTAAATATGAGCAGGTAATATGATATAAATTCTATATTTGCATATGGTGACTTTTAGGAAAAAATAATATAATAAAAATTAGTTGTTTTGATAAGTAATTTTTAGAAAAGAAAGGACTAAATTAATAGTATGTATTTATGTATACCTTTTTAAATCTTTTTGGTCAAGATGTTTGACTATTTAATTAGTGTAACCAATTGTAAAATGTTATTATTTCAATATTTAGTAACTAAAATTTTAAATACGAATATTAAATTTTAATAGTTTTCTCTAGACTAGAAGAGATTGAAATGGTTCTCATTTCAAACACATTGATTACATTAATTTGTATTGGATAAATCTAATTGTTGTTTATAAATTCTATCATGATTAAAATGATGACATATAAAAAATTATATTTAAATAAATCTAATTATATTCTAAAGTAAGATAGATTATTTATATTTAAGTGAAGAAAAAATAAAATATTTTTATTATGTTGTATATTTTAGTTATTTGCTTATATTTGAAACAAACTATAACATATAATTAGATTACTCATCAATTCAATTCAAACAATTTTCAATTTTACTTTAATAGATTTCTTAAGACATTATTTTATTAGATTAAAATTATTAATAATTAATTAAATCTAGTCTTTTTAAAAGTGACACATTTTAGTTTTTTGAATTTTAAAGACTAAAATTTTCATATATTTCAATATTATAATTGATAGAGATATTAAATCAAGTCAAGATATTTTAAAATTTAATCCTATCATTCTTTATCCTCCATCAGCTTTTCTCTCATGAATACAAAAGCAAACTCATCAAAGCAAAAAGATTAGTGACTCTTGCACTTGGCCATAATTCAACCCTTTAAAAACTTGACACATCTTGTTAGCGCTTATCGTTATTATTATTTAGAAAAGTAGATGCATCCTAATTGAAGAAGAATTTCTTAAATTAAAATATTAGTAATCATCAACAAACTTAAAATGTTCATTAAATTTAATATAATATTTTTACACTTGATAAAAAAATTAATATGCTAGAAAACTTAATGTTTTATTAAAAGTTCAAGCAACATGGAAAAATTATGCATAATATATAATTAAATTTAGCCAAAAAAAATTATATTTCTTTTATAAATGTGTTCATTTTTTTTAAAATATCATTATGTGTGTGCGTGTGTGTAATATTATATGAAATTTAT
The DNA here is from genome assembly GCA_028749045.1 of Cupressus sempervirens. Lineage (NCBI taxonomy): Eukaryota > Viridiplantae > Streptophyta > Pinopsida > Cupressales > Cupressaceae > Cupressus > Cupressus sempervirens. The sequence continues at coordinate 289,438,214 of CM053790.1, read as the reverse complement.
TCATATTATTATTAATAATACTCATCACCATTTATTTTAACTATTAATCTTACTATTTCTTATTTTTTTGAAAGCTAGTTTCACTTATTAACAGAATTTAATATCTACTATGTATACATACATACATACATACATACATATATATATACAAATATATATACATATGTGTGTATATATATGTATGTATATATATGTACATATGTATGTAGATATATATATATATATATATATATATATATATATATGTATGTATGTATGTATGTATGTATGTATGTATGTATGTATGTATGTATGTATGTATGTATGTATGTATGTACATACATACATACATACATACATACATACATATATATATATATATATATATATAATCTTATATGAGACTTATTCATATTATTATCAATAATACTCATCACCATTTATTTTAACTATTAATAGATTACTATTTCTTTTTTTTTGAAAGCTAGTTTAACTTATTAACCAAATTATATATATATATATATATATATATATGAGAGAGAGAGATATCAAGGCTTTAAATTTTAAATGTGAAACATTTTTAAATAGTACATTAAAGCCTCTCTCTCTCTCTCTCTCTCTCTCTCTCTCTCTCTCTCTCTCTATATATATATATATATATATATGTAGTGCTTGCCCCTAGGTTGCATTTTTGCTCTCATTGTCGAGCTCTTTTAGGGCTAGTTTATGTTGATGGTTAGCAGTATTGTTTTGAGACTATTAGATATTGTGCTATGAATTCAGTTGATATGTGATGAGATTACTTAGACTTTACATTTCATGTATATTTAATGATTTCAGCTATTGATGATGATTAGATTAGATGTTTTATTATCACATGTTCTTTCTTATGGTTACTTACCCCATACTTGCATGTGTATGGTGTGCATGTTTATTCTTATGTATGGCGTGTCTGATGTAGTTAGGGAAGGGAGTCATAGTCACCTACTAGTCAAGATCTACACAATGCACCACTTCCTACCATTGCTTGTTTAGTTTAGTATATATTGTGTATGTACATGCATGGTTTTTATGCAGGTTGTAGGTACCAGGTATCAACTTCCTTGAATTGCCAAGATGAGCGTACCCTATCACATTATCTCAATGATAAGAAAGGGGAGACAAATTCTCAAGTCCAAATCCCAACCCTTTAAGCCATTTGTTCTAATTAGAAATTAGGACAAGTATCTGTGTTGAGTATCCTCCGAATACGTTGGATAACGTAATTCGTGATATTAACCCTTGGTTTGATTTTGTATGTATTTTGGCTATGATGGATTTTCATATTTTACCCTTTTGAGTCTTTGGAGTATTTTTTGTTAATTAAGCCTAATTAAAAGATTTAATTAATGGTTTAATTTAATGGAAAATTAATATGGTATTTTAATATTTATTTTATTTAATTAATTAGGAAATTAAATAAATAAAATAATTAAATTTGAAAATAAAAGTTATAAGTTTAAATTTGGAATGTGACAATATTTATTTTAATAATCATATATTTGGAGTTCATTTTTAAATAAATGACTAAATAATATTATTACTAAAGCTAATAAATATTTTAGCTATTAAGTTTTGAAAATGAAATTTAAAAGTGGAAAATATATTAAAATCATTAAAAGATTCTAGATTTCATGTGATTAAAATATAAATATATTAAGATTAAACAAAAGAAATTATTAAAGTTAGTGCATTAGATTTAATAAATAAATAGATTAAATTGGAAAGAGTAAAGTAAATATTATATTAATTAATGTGTATTATTTTAATGTTTTCTCACTTAGGAGTTTGCAAATTCTCGAGAGTTCTCATGTAGACAACATAGGGGTTTGCACTCTAAGAATGCACTAAGTGTTGAGCACATGGTGTCTACAACCTTATGACTTATCTAGAAGGTTGAAAAAGACTCATGCTTAGTTGTCATGCTTATCTTCTAGTTGTTTCTAGAGACACTCTTGATGCATCTTAGAGGCCTTTAAATAGAGGTTCTTCTAGTGTGTTTGGAAAACCTTAGAGGCTCTCTTAGAGACACTCTTTCTCTTCCTGTCTTCATTGTGTCTGTTATATGTGTCTGAATACTCTCTGTAATTGAATCTGCAATTTGAATTGGAATCTAGTTATGTATGTTAATAGAAAATCCTAGATTCAATTAAGGAGAAATTAGATCTGAATCGAGTTTGGGTTCGAATTAGAATCAAATTGAGAAATGATGATTTCAAAATTTATAGTTAAACCTATTGGATGGATTATTGGATAAATTTAGAAAACAAATATTTTAAAAGAAAATTATTAAATTTAGGAAGCCCTTTTGTGCATATGTTCTTTATGGAAACATACATAATTATATATATATTTTTTCAAATCTCCATATATATACATACATACATACATATATATAGTAAGTACAAAACTCTGCGTACACACACACACACACACACACACACACATACATATATACTCTTTTATATACATATATATATATATACATATATATATATATATATACATATATACATATATATATATATACATATATATATATATACATATATATATATATGTATATATATATATGTATATATATACATATATATATATATATATACACACATATGTATATATATACATATATATTTAGTGGAAAAGTCGAATATTTAAAAGCGCAATGAAGAAATTGTTTACAAAAATCCGAAATCGCATTTGAAAATGTTTTTACAAAAAATGTTATAAAAAATTTATACATATGTTGGAGGGGCGGGATTATCCACCCCATACCCCTCCTCTGTCTTCATGCGGTGGCAGGTACTACAGTCACAAGGTACCTGCATACCGCAGGGTACCCACGACGGGCCCTTTATTCATCGCGCAGCCTTTGTTATTGTTCAACGACTTTTAAATCGCCTAAACTTCAAAATGCACCCCCTCCACTTTAGCATGTTTAAAATTCGATTTAGCTTTATTGATAGTTTTGTTAAGGTTTTTATAATTATGGATTTATATTATTAAAAGGTTATGAACAATATTGTTTATTTCTCATTGTTATTAGTTTTGTTAATAATATTAGTTGTAATAATTATATACTAACATTATAGTTTTATATTTTAGTTGACTTAATTAAATTTAATTTAATCAATAGTATATATTATAAATCAAAGTTTTAAATTAGGCAATCGTTGTTTTGATAATATTGGGTTCATTAGAATTGCTAATTGATTATTGGAAATTGATAGGGGCCTTCTTCAAACAACGTTTATATAAACAAAATATCATTAGAACAATTAGAAAATTGAGTCTAATGGTTGAGTTTTAATACTAATTATTTGATGTATACTAAATATTATTTAATATATATTAAATAATTTAAGAAATGGTAATTTTATATTACGTTAATAATAGTCGTTTAATGAGGATGATTTTAAATTAAGCGACTCAAATTTTTAATGATATTGGACAATGGGTCATTGTTACATTTTGACCTTGTTATATCATAGCTACGATTTGAATTATTTTTATGATTGATAGATTATGTATTATTAACTAAACTATTGATAGACATTAAAGGTTAGTTAAATATTAACCAATGAAGTTTTGTAGGGTTCTCTAGAGAGATCATTTATAATTTCGATGAGTTTATTATTTATTAATGTTTGTTGGGTCTAACAAACTATTAATAAATAATGGTATAAATGGTTTAAATAGTTATTAATTAATTGGATTAAAGTTAATGATTGAAGTTTCGTAAATGATATCAATTGATTTGAATTGGTTAATAATTTAAAGGAGTATTAATTAATTGAATTTTTAAATCAACATACATAGGGGAAAACTATTTGAGGATATTAATATTGGGGTTTTTATTATAACTTGTTATTATTAAAGTATTAATGGGAACATTGTTGAAGAGTGATGAATTTAGTTATTTTATTAATAAGATTCCCAATATAGCTTGTTATTAAATATTAACAAGTTATTATTATTGAACTATTAATTTGATTATTTGTGTATTGGGTTGTAGTTGACTTAGTAACATACAAATTATAGTTAGTTACTAGTCAACTGATATTCATTGGGATGTGGTATGGCTATGTAAATTATTAATTAAATTAATCAATTAGATTTAATTAATAATTAAGTTATGTAATAGAGTTTTAATCAATACCAATTTTTATAACAAAGTTGTAAATTATCGAAGTTGGTAAGTCTTATTCTAATGACTTGAATAATGACCTTAGATATTTTAATGGTTATTAGTGATGATTTAATTATTACAACGATTGAATTAAGAGGCTTAAATTTTAGTAATATTTAATTAAGTTTTAATTAAGTATTATTAGAATGATAAAAGTCATGGATTGTGTACCTAGGTTAATTGATCATTTTAATAAAGTTATAATCTTCTTATTGGAAGATTGATAATTGGCTCTCTTATAATTTAACGAATACTGATTCTTTAATTATGTTGAAAAGTTGAATCAATGATAAGGAAGAGTTATTCAATTTGTAACATTGATCTTAGCAAAATAAAGTGAATGATTTAATTAAAGGTCAATGATGATCAGTTTAATGAATAAAGTATTTACCCTTAAGTTATTTTTAGAATATTATTCTAATTAATGGGAGGATAATGCTATCGGGGAAAATGGGTTGACTTGTATGTCAAATTATGAAACTTAAGATACTTGAAGTATACTTGCAAACAAAAAATTGAAACCTCTACACTTAACACATCCATGTGATATTAGTAAACCAAAATATGTGTTTGCATTATGTTTTCTCTATCCTTCTTGTTTTGGGTTTTTGGGTTGACTAGTGTTGACCAGTCCTAGGTTGTTACCAGAGGCTTGGGGGTTATGAGATGTGATGGCATGTTGATCTTTTTGGTCTCAATCTTTCTAAACCCAACCATGGTAATGTGATCGTATGCTCTATGAAATTATTGTATTTACTGATTGTTATTATTCATCAGTCTTCATGTGTGAAGCTGAGATATATGTGTATGAGACACTTGAGCTAATCATTTTTGAGTCATCAAACAGTTATCCTTGGATTGCTTTCTAGTCACAATGATGGAACTGAAATGTTGATTTATTTCTTGATGATGTCATGTTGTGACATGTTTTGACTCAACCATTTTGGGGTCTTTGATCAATATGATTTTGAGATATTCTTGGTTGTTTGTTGAGAACCAATGGATATTGTGATTTATTTTGAGATATATTTTGATTGTTGAGAACCAATAGATACCTATGATTATTAGTGATGCCTTCAGTTGCCAATAGAGAACTGTTGTGGTCATGATTTTCTATGCATACTTTTCAGATGCTCACGAAGATTTGATGCTTTTATTATGGATATTTGATGATTCTTTTTATGGATTATCTTTTGGTATTTTTTACAGTCACTTGTATAGGACTGTGGTGATTTTATGATTCCATGAGCTTAGGGTAGGTTATCTACTTGTAGTGTCAGGAAGTGGCTTGCAATGGGGGCCAAGGCCCTAGGTGGCTGCCAGGGTAACTCATTGTAAGTTTGGTTAATAAGTGATAACATTTACACACTAAATGGGAATTAAATGAACCTAAAAAGATAATTGTTTTGGTTCTTGCCCATGCCTTGAGTGCTTGTATAGACTAGGAATGGAGTAGAGAGAATGCATGGTTGCGACCGTGCATTCCATAGTATGCATCGTCAGTATAAGAGGATACTAGTGGCCACATGAGATCAGTATGGACCCATGGAGTTTAGCTAACTGCGAGGGTAACTTGTACATGATATATGTGATGACACTTCCTACTTGCAGAGTAGGTCTCCTACATGTCATTGTGTGCCTCTGGGAATTAGATGTCGGTTTTGTGATTGGAACCTTTGAGTTAGTATACTTTTAGGATTCCTGGACTTATAGAGATTATTCTATGTGATTTTTGATAGCCTATTTGGGACTTGAGATTATCTCCTCAGCACGGTGGGAGTGGACCACTTAGGTTCCACGTGGTCAAGTGGTAGTGTTTTTCCACTCTTATCATTTGAGATGCGTCTAAGACACTGTGGCTAGAGCGTTCTTGGTTGGTATTTATCTTCGTTATGTTCTTGGATCATTATGATAGATGATGTACCCTATGATGGATGTATTTACTGGTATGTTTCTTACATTGATGATTTGCATATGTTAGTTGATGATATATTATGTTTTACTTTGCATGTTAGTAGGATGTTTTTAGGAGTGACATTCCTACTATGATAATACTGATGATCTCTTCGGTGCTTTGGAATGTTACGCACAGAGGGATGGCTAGGATCCACGATGGTCTAATGATGCTATTTACAGTTGGGAGGAACTGTGCACTTAGTTAGTTATGTTTTGTGATATATGGTTATCTTTTATGATGGATGTTTATATCTTTTGTGATGATGTATCATGTATGATATGTGGTTTTATTATGTTATTTCATCATGGATTATTATTGGATGATGTACTTTATTCATACGGATGTTTATTCTTTCAAGCCCTTCATACCTTGTAACATGTACAGTGGATGATTGAGCTAAACTAAATTCTAATTACAAAAAGGACACTTGTGTATTGTGTAAGAATGTTGGATGTATCCTTATCATTTCATAAGGATGTGATGTTAGATGAATGGTTAATTTAGATGTGATTCATCATTAAGAGATCCTTAAAGAATGTAACCTGTTATGTATGTTATATTTATTTGAATTGTTGCTATTGCTTTCGTTACTATGTATAAGTTGTGAATGGTTTATCTTTCATGTTTTAAAAAAAAATTGTTTGAAAATTTTTAGGTTAAATTCTTTGGATCCCTTGGCAGGGTATTACATTTGGTATCAGAGCCTGAGTTTCAACATTGGGAGCTCTGGGTATATTTGAATGCCACTAGTTGTTACCTAGTTGAAGAAAAATGAAAACCTTGAACTATCATGTGTATCTCTTTCAAACTAAAAACTTGAAACTAGGTGAACTGAAATAGAACTTAAAACTATTACTTGTATATTTTTCACACTTCAACACCTAGGTTTTAGACTTGAAGTTATATTAAAAACCTAAACATGGGAAAAATTGTAAGTTGAAAACTCATTCTAGTTGCAAAACATGTATCTTGTATTTATGTTTCAAGGTAGAAAAAATTTGTTTATCTTTGCAAGCATTAAGTTGCTCTTGATTAGAGTGTATTAAGGCATCTATTTTAGTAGTTGTTAAAAGAACGAATGTTGGGTCAATGTGGTTTTCGGTTTACCATTAAACCAGAACCATATTGCTCTAAGTGTGTTGTAATATTCTCAGTGGAATCATATTTCTCTACAGAGGGAAAGGGTTCAATGGGATCCATATAGTGAGTATCCTAGTTTTTCATTCTTGTAGGCTTCCAGGAGTAAGCCTGATTCTAGGGGGGGGTGGATGTAGTGCCTGCCCCTAGGTCACATTTTTGCTGTCATTGTCGAGCTCTTTTAGGGCTAGTTTATGTTGATGGTTAGCAGCATTGTTTTGAGACTATTAGAAATTGTGCTATGGATTCAGTTGATATGTGATGAGATTACTTAGACTTTATATTTCATGTATATATTATGATTTTAGCTATTGATGATGATTAGATTAGATGGTTTATTATCACATGTTCTTTCTTATGGTTACTTACCCCATACTTGCATGTGTATGGTGTGCGTGTTTGTTCTTATGTATGGCGTGTCTGATGTGGTTAAGGAAGGGAGTCGTAGTCACTTGCTAGTCGGGATCTACATGATGCACCCCTTTCTGCCATTGCCTATTTAGTTTAGTATATATTGTGTATCTACATGCATGATTTTTATGCAAGTTATAGGTACCAGGTATCGACTTCCCTGAATTGCCAGGATGAGCGTACCCTATCACATTATCTCGATGATAAGAGAGGGGAGATAAATTCTCAAGTCCAAATCCCAACCCTTTAAGCCATTTGTTCTAATTGGAAATTAGGACAAGTATCTATGTTGAGTACCCTCCAAATATGTTGGATACCATAATTTGTGATATTAACCCTTGGTTTGATTTTGTATGTATTTTGGCTATGATGGATTTTCGCATTTTACCATTTTGAGTCTTTGTAGTATTTTGTATTAATTAAGCCTAATTAAAAGATTTAATTAATGGCTTAATTTAATGGAAAATTAATATGGTATTTTAATATTTATTTAATTTAATTAATTAGGAAATTAATTAAATAAAATAATTAAATTTGAAACTAAAAGTTATAAGTTTAAATTTGGAATGTGACAATATTTATTTTAATAATCATATATTTGGTGTTCATTTTTAAATAAATGACTAAATAGTAATATTATTAAAGCTAATAAATATTTTAGCAATTAAGTTTTGAAAATGAAATTTAAAAGTGGAAAATATATTAAAATTATTAAAAGATTCTAGATTTCATGTGATTAAAATATAAATATATTAAGATTAAACAAGTGGAATTATTAAAGTTAGTGCATGAGATTTAATAAATAAATAGATTAAATTGAAAAGAGTAAAGTAAATATTATATTAATTAATGTGTATTATTTTAATGTTTTCTCACTTAGGAGTTTGCAAATTCTCGAGAGTTGTCATGTAGACAACACAGGGGTTTGCACTCTAAGAATGCACTAAGTTGTCTACACTTAGGAGTTAGGATATTATTTTGAGCACATAATGTCTACAACCTTATGAGTTATCTAGAAGGTTGGAGAAGACTCATGCTTAGTTGTCATGCTTATCTTCTAGTTGTTTCTAGAGACACTCTAGATGCATCTTAGAGGCCTTTAAATAGAGGCTCTCCTAATGTGTTTGGAAAAGCTTAAAAGCTTACATGCATTTTGAGAAGCTCATATGCTTCTACATGCTTATATGCTTCTTCAAGCACTTTCAGTCACGTGGGAATTTTGGTTGGCTTGGATCTTGAAGGAATTGTGAATGTTCGAGAAGGAAGGGATTTTCTAAGGACTTCTGAGGCATGGCAAATTAGCATCAGTGTCCACGTGCACTCATGATATTCACATATTCCCTTTGCACTCTTTCACTTCCTATCTTCATTGTGTCTGTTATATGTGTCTGAATACTCTCTATAATTGAATCTGCAATTTGAATTGAAATCTAGTTATGTATGTTAATAGAAAACCCTAGATCCAATTAAGGAAAAATTAGATATGAATCAGATTTGGGTTTGAATTAGAATCAAATTGAGAAATGATGATTTCAAAATTTATAGTTAAACCTATTGGATGGATTATTGGATAAATTTAGAGAACAAATATTTTAAAAGAAAATTATTAAAGTTTGGAAGTCTTTTTGTTTATATGTTCATTATGGACACATACATGTTTATATATATTTTCAAATCTCCACATATATATATATATATATATAGTAAGTACAAAACTTTCCGTACACACACACACACACACACACACACACACACACACACACACACACACACACACACACACACACACACACACACACACACACACACACACACACACACACACATATATATACATATATACATTTAGTGGAAAAGTCGAATATTTAAAAGTGCAATGAAGAAGTTCTTTACAAAAATCCGAAATCGCATTTGAAAATGTTTTTACAAAAAACATTATAAAAAAATTATACATATGTTGGAGGGGCAGGATTATCCACCCCATACCCCCCCTCTGTCTTCATGCGGTGGCAGGTACTGCAGTGGCAAGGTACTTGCATACCGCAGGGTATCCACAACGGGCCCTTTATCCACTGTGCAGCCTTTGTTATTGTTCAACGATTTTTAAATCGCCTAAACTTGAAAATGCACCCCCTCCACTTTAGCATGTTTAAAATTCAATTTAGCTTTATTGATAGTTTTGTTAAGGTTTTTATAATTATGGATTTATATTATTAAAAGGTTATGAACAATATTGTTTATTGCTCATTGTTATTAGTTTTGTTAATAATATTATTTGTAATAATTATATACTAACATTATAGTTTTATATTTTAGTTGACTTAATTAAATTTAATTTAATCAATAGTATATATTATAAATCAAAGTTTTGAATCAGGCAATCATTGTTTTGATAATATTGGGTTCATTAGAATTGCTAATTGATTATTGGAAATTGATAGGGGCCTTTTTCAAACAACGTTTATATAAACAAAATATCATTAGAACAATTAGAAATTTGAGTCTAATGGTTGAGTTTTAATATTAATTATTTAATGTATACTAAATATTATTTAATATATATTAAATAATTTAAGAAATGGTAATTTTATATTACGTTAATAATAGTCATTTAATGAGGATGATTTTAAATTAAGGGACTCAAATTTTTAATGATATTGGACAATGGGTCATTGTTACATTTTGACCTTGTTATATCATAGCTACGATTTGAATTATTGTTATGATTAATACATTATGTATTATTAACTAAACTATTGATAGACCTTAAAGGTTAGTTAAATATTAACCAATGAAGTTTTGTAGGGTTCTCTAGAGCGATCATTTATAATTTTGATGAGTTTATTATTTATTAATGTTTGTTGGGTCTAACAAACTATTAATAAATAATGGTATAAATGGTTTAAATAGTTATTAATTAACCAGATTAAAGTTAATGATTGAAGTTTTGTAAATGATATCAATTGATTTGAATTGGTTAATAATTTAGAGGAGTATTAATTAATTAAATTTTTAAATCAACATACATAGGGGAAAACTATTTGAGGATATTAATATTGGGGTTTTTATTATAACTTGTTATTATTAAAGTATTAATGGGAACATTGTTGAAGAGTGATGAATTTAGTTATTTTATTAATAAGATTCCCAATATAGCTTGTTATTAAATATTAACAAGTTATTATTATTGAACTATTAATTTGATTATTTGTGTATTGGGTTGTAGTTGACTTTGTAACGTACAAATTATAGTTAGTTACTAGTCAACTGATATTCATTGGGATGTGAAATGGCTATGTAAATTATTAATTTAATTAATTAATTAGAGTTAATTATATTTAATTAATAATTAAGTTATGTAATAGAGTTTGAATTAATACCAATTTTTATAACAAAGTTGTAAATTATCGAAGTTGGTAAGTCTTATTCTAATGACTTGAATAATGACTTTAGATATTTTAATGGTTATTAGTGATGATTTAATTATTACAATGATTGAATTAAGAGGCTTAAATTTTAGTAATATTTAATTAAGTTTTAATTAAGTATTATTAGAATGATAAAAGTTATAGATTGTGTACCTAGGTTGATTGATCATTTTAATAAAGTTATAATCTTCTTATTGGAAGATTGATAATTGGCTCTCTTATAATTTAACGAATAATGATTCTTTGATCATGTTGAAAAGTTGAATTAATGATAAGAAAGAGTTATTCAATTTTTAACATTGATCTTAGCAAAATAAAGCGAATGATTTAATTAAAGGTCAATGATGATCAGTTTAATGAATAAAGTATTTACCCTTAACTTATTCTTAGAATATTATTCTAATTAATGGAAGGATAATGCTATCGGGGAAAATGGGTTGACTTGTATGTCAAATGATGAAACTTAAGATACTTGAAGTATACTTGCAAACGAAAAATTGAAACCTCTACACTTAACTCATCCATGTGATATTAGTAAACCAAAACATGTGTTTGCATTATGTTTTCTCTATGCTTCTTGTTTTGGGTTTTTGAGTTGACTAGTGTTGACCAGTCCTAGGTTGTTACCAGAGGCTTGGGGGTTATGAGATGTGATGGCATGTTGATCTTTTTGGTCTCGATCTTTCTAAACCCAACCATGGTAATGTAATCGTATGCTCTATGAAATGTTTGTATTTACTGATTGTTATTATTCATCAGTCTTCATGTGTGAAGCTGAGATATATGTGTATGAGACACTTGAGCTAATCATTTTTGAGTCATCGAACAGTTATCCTTAGATTATTTTCTAGTCACCATGATGAAACTGAAATGTTGATTTATTTCTTGATGATGTCATGTTGTGACATGTTTTAACTCAATCATTTTGGAGACTTCGATTAGTATGATTTTGAGATATTCTTGGTTGCTTGTTGAGAACCAATGGATATTGTGATTTATTTTGAGATATATTTTGATTGTTGAGAAACAATGGATACCTATGATTATTAGTGATGCCTTCAGTTGCCAATAGAGAACTGTTGTGGTCATGATTTTCTATGCATACTTTTCAAATGCTCATGGAGATTTGATACTTTTATTATGGATATTTGATGATTCTTTTTATGGATTATCTTTTGGTATTTTTTACAGTCGCTTGTATAGGACTGTGGTGATTTTATGATTCCATGAGCTTAGGGTAGGTTATCTACTTGTAGTGTCAGGAAGTGGCTTGCAATGGGGGCCGGGGCCCTAAGTGGCTGCCAGGGTAACTCATTGTAAGTTTGGTTAATAAGTGATAACATTTACACACTAAATGGGGATTAAATGAACCTAAAAAGATAATTGTTTTGGTTCTCGCCCATGCCTTGAGTGCTTGTATAGACTAGGATGGGAGTAGAGAGAATGCATGGTTGCGACCGTGCATTCCATAGTATGCATCACCAGTATAAGAGGATACTAGTGGCCGCATGAGATCAGTATGGACCCATGGAGTTTAGCTAACTGCGAGGGTAACTTGTACATGATATATGTGATGACACTTCCTGCTTGCAGAGTAGGTCTCCTACATGTCATTGTGTGTCTTTAAGAATTAGATGTCAGTTTTGTGATTGGAACCTTTGAGTTAGTATACTTTTAGGATTCCTGGACTTATACAAATTATGCTATGTGATTTTTGATAGCCTATTTGGGACTTGAGATTATCTCCTTAACACGGTGGGAGTGGACCACTTAGGTTCCAGGTGGTCGGGTGGTAGTGTTTTTCCACTCTTATCATT